>LTAE01010728.1:3012-16369 GCA_001647135.1 Pontederia paniculata
TCTCTCTCTCTCTCTCTCTCTCTCTCTCTCTCTCTCTCTCTCTTCTCATATCCGCAACACTAATAAATAGCAGATACTATTCAGAAAATTTTCTCTAATTGTTCAAATTATCATGGCACAATTATGTGCAGGATAATAATTATGATATTAATTTGCAAACAATCATAATAATTCAAGAATAGACTAAATTGCATCATCTAAATGTCATGCTCAACAATACAAGTTCCAAAAAAATATAATTTTCTAGTGCAAAACAAGCAATATTTGCATTTTAATATAATTTTCCTAAAGTTTTCCTAATATATTCTATTTTTTTTAAAAAAATATTGTCAATTAGGCTTGCACAAATGGCCCATTACCTGCGCAAGCCCGGAGGCCACTGCAATGGGCCAAGACCTACGCATTTGCAAAGGCCGGCCCGTAGGCCTGGCCTGTGCGATTGTGCTAAATCTGGCGCATGGGCCTGGCCTACACGCACGGGTAAAAACCCGCGCGCTTGTGCTACGTGTGCGTGCGGGCTTGGCCCGCGCATCTTTCCGCTTCAAGTTCAAATTCTAATTGAAGCATGTTTCTGCTTCTAATTTCATCTCAGACTGAGATATAGATATTTATGCTGCAAATGTTGCCTCAAAATCGCTCTTGCTTTTAGTGTAAGTAAAGAAGAAGACTCTATTAATGTTATATAAGCTAAATGAATCGAGGGAAAAGGAAAAATTGTTGATGCTATACACTATGTGCACAATGCCTTCACTATTAATGAATATTAGGCAACCCTTTGAGTGAAGTAGAAATCAATTTGGTGGAATTTTCTACATGACTAAGTAATTATCTATTGTAGGGTGACCAACTGTGGTCACCAACACACGATCGGTAATGTAGGCTCCAGTTGCTTCGTTCCTTCTTTCCGGTAATGATCGTAGAGGAACCCAACACATGAATGCGCTCAAATCGTGTTCAATTCATGCCATAAATGGACATAAACACTAGCAATGATCGTGGAAATGGATGACGCACAATTAAAGGAAAATGACAAGCCATATGACAAGGACAAATGGAGACGGGAACACGTCTATAAAAGAGATGGATGTGCTTCAGGAGTCCCCTTCCGGTAGTCAAAATTCTTCTCTCTCTTCAATTGGGTTATTTTCGGGGCCAAACACGAAACGTAGGAGGGGTCAAACAGTTTTTGGGGTTTGAGGACGATGCTCCCGAAATTTTTTTAGACATTTTTTTCTGAACTTTATTTGTTTTTATTTATGATTTTGGTTTTAGAATGATATTTTTTAATATTTTTTAAATATTTTTAAATATTTTGGTTTTAGATATTTTTTAAGTTCTATAAATATTAGAAATATATATAAACATATATATAACAAAGAAATAGAAAAAAGGAGAGGGGGCGTCCCGGCATGTTAGTGGGACTTTGGCAAAAACATTTCCCATGCAAAATTGGATTTGTGATTTGGTTTTTTTATTAGATGCCTATTACATATGGCTTTTAAATACTTAAGATTTTAAGTTATATTTAATTCCTTCCTCCAAACATAATTTTCAGACTAATTATTAATATAATAATATAATATCATATACATTTATGATATAATTAAATTTAATATTATAGTTTTATTGTAATAAAAAATAAGATTCTTTTAGAAAATATAAAAAAATCTAGTAAATCATAAGATTGGCGGCTTAATCAATTTTACAGTGAACCAAACTTGAATTAGACGAAAGAAAATATTTATTTTTTTAATACAATATGGACGCTAGAAAAATCTTAATGAAAATATGGATGTTAGTAAAAATCTTAGGATAAATTTGGATTGATGTAAAATGATTTACATCCAATACATTTTTATTGTAAATGGAAGGTTTATGTTTGGTGTGCATGAATTGCATTTGCAGTAAAGGAAGTGCTTTTACATCAAGTAGGGCTCACAAGGAGAGAGGGAGAGAGAAAAAAAGATGAATTTGGAATTAGTTTTTAGAAAAGATGAGTGGATTTTGAGAATTAGTTCAAAGAAAATTATTTATACGTTTTAAAAGATAATTTGTAGTATATTTTTATAAAAGTAAAATATTACTTCAAAATTTCTACCGAAATTGATTAATTTTAAAACTGTAGTATAGGACTTTAAATTTGATTAATTTTATTTTTATAATAATTAAAATTCTCATTTATTTTCTACCGAAAAAGTTGTGATAAATTTATAATGATTAAACAAATAAAACCACAAAATAAAATAGAAAATATATGATAAAAGATTAACTTAAATATTTCATTAAAGCGTACATTAATTAACAATATAATATCGATAAATCTAGAAATTAAAAAATAAAATGAAAATCTGATAATAAGGCAAATCAATCATTTTTAAAACATAATAAGATTAATAAAGTAATAATAACTAAAATATTAATAATAAACATGATATGTCGTATAAACTTTTAAAATGAGATGAAAATATAATATAATAAATTAAGTTAAAATTACATTAATCTAAAATATTATGATTATAGAATTTTTGATTATATTAAAAACTAATATAATATAAAATATTTATAATAATAAAATATATTTTATATAACAAGTATGTTAATCAAATAACTAAATTTATTTTTTAAAATTTTATTTACATCTATCCAAATAATAAAAAAAATAACTTCGATAAATATAAATCATCTCAAAAAATTTATTTATAATAATTTACTTTTCGAAAAATTAATTATATCAAATCGTGAAATTTAGGGTTCTTATGACAATTTAAGTAACACGTCATATTCAGTGGACCAATAACAATTGACCACGTCATCACCTTAGAATTGCACCACATTAACGCAAGGAGCGATCGACCAAGTGTTTAATCTTATTTATTTATTTAATTTAATTATTTCCACTCCACCTCCTTGTGAAGCAAAAACCGAAGAGAAAACAATAAAACCAAATCGACGTAATATTCCGGCGAAAGCGGCGGCGAGCCGGCGGGAAGGATGGCGGAGGAGAGGTACAACCGGAGGAACCCGGCGGTGAAGCGGATCCTCCAAGAGTTGAAGGAGATGCAATCCACCCCCTCAGACGACTTCATGAGCCTCCCTCTCGAGGTAGGCTACTGAATCCGATGGAACCCTAATTCTAATCCTAGATCGCCCGATTCCCCTCGCGGGTTACTTTCTTGTTTTGTGATTCGGCAGGCATTGATTTCCAGGGCTTGAAATTGCCTAATTTTTCCGTAGAAGTCCCAATCTTGTTTCGCTAGCAGATCGGATCCGTTGTTTGGATGTGTTACCTTCTTTTGTTTTATTCGGCTTGGTTTTGGTTCATCAAAATTGATTAAATTATGGTTGAACTTTTCATCTGTTTGAATATTTTTGGAAACGATCGAACTGTTTCTGCCTGGGTCTGTTTGGTTCTCAACAGTTACGAGTTACGAAGGGGAAGGGAAGAGAATGGAGAGAAAAGGAAACTAGGGGAAGGAAATGGAAATGAAAGAGAATGGAGGTGAAACAATTAAAGATATAATTAAAGGGAAGGGAATAGCATTATAATTTTTCTTGGACGAATATATCCTAGTGTATGTGTTTATAAATTTGAATTATATATGGATAAAATTGGAAGTATAAAATTGGAAGTGTAGTTTAAATATTTTTTTTCCCTCATTTCCACCCCAATTTGAGGTTGAAAGAAAAATGGACATTTGAAGAGGAATGGAGGTAAATGGAGCCCCTCCATTTCCCTCGGTTAAAAACACAATCAAACGAAGTTAATCGATTAACCTCTTTTCTCTTTTCCTCCTTTAGCCTCCTTTTACCTCTAACCAAACAGAGGGAGCATATCATGGATGGGAAATTTCGTACCAGTAGTTGGTAAGAGAACAATTTTGCAGAACAAAAAGAAATAACTTTTTTTTCAAGATTTTTATAATTTCTGTGATGCAATTTCATATAAGCGCTACTCCTATACTTTTGGCTCAATTGGGGATTTATATCTCCTCATAGAATTCTAAGGGAAAATACTTATGAATCGTTCTGTTGACAGCCTCCATTTTCTGGTAAGACGATAATATATTTCGGTAAATGTTTGAAGTATGGGAGATTTATTTTGCATTTGCACTTGAATCTATGTAATATTTGATCTCATCTCATATATCTCGTGATGGAATATGTATCTGACAAGTCGTCTTATTTCCTGTATCTTCTGGTATTCAGGAGAACATATTCGAGTGGCAGTTTGCAATTAGAGGGCCTCGTGACACTGAGTTTGAGGGAGGAATTTATCATGGGCGGATTCAATTGCCTGCCGAATACCCAATGAAGCCACCTTCCTTCATGCTGTTCACTGTAAATGCATATTTCATTTTAGGAGATAATGACTATTAATTATCTATTCTTTTATTCTGTTAACATTGTTTTTTTCTTTTTGATTATTGTGCAGCCAAATGGACGTTTTGAAACAAACACAAAAATATGCTTAAGCATTTCCAACTATCACCCTGAGCATTGGCAACCATCATGGAGCGGTAAGTCAGAAATTATTGGACATCAAGTCATAACCATGCTTCATCCGGTAGTCAAATGTTTTTTTATCCTTTATTAGTAGACTTTTCGAACTTTCTTTTGGACATTGTATTATGCATCTAATAGAACACTTTGCCTTTGTCTTTCAACGTATGATTCAAACATTTTATTGCGCATTTTATTTTTTCTTGATGATTGTTCTGTGTCTGATGAATTTTCTTTTTTCCACTATGTTGCACATTGAAAACTAAATAATAGGAGGTGAAACAAGTGAAAAAGGAGGATACTGGTCACATTTACATGGATCAGATGCAATCAATCAAAATAGTTACAATCAGAGTTGACTTTGGATGCACTATGGTGGCATTTGGAGTAAATAGAAAACAATCTGATAGTAGTTTATGTTGCTATAATCAAAGAAATATAAAGGAAGAGGTGAGTAAGAGAATTTTAGGATTGTTTTAGAGGGATTTTTAGGGTTTAGGATGTTGTTGATAATGGTGAGGATGAATTGGAGAAAATTGGAGGATTCCTTTTACATGGATCGTATGACATAAGAATCAAGAAAGTATATGATTAGAAGATGATGCTGAATGCACCATAGTGCTAGTCATTTAAGCAGTGAGATGAACAAACAAAATAGTTTTTCTTTTTAGAAGATAAAAAACAAAATAGTTCTTTTTCAAAAAAAAAAAAACAAAATAGTTATAGTGATCAATAAGAAGGTAGAGGAAGAATAGGTAGGAATGAAAGGTTTAATTTCGCAGTATGCTGTCTTTTTTAAAACTAGAAAGGGAATAAGAAAAGGGATAGGATGGTGGGAACAAAAATGAATGTGAGAGAATGCTTGTTTGTTCATATGAATCAAATGCCACAAACATAAGGAGGGAGTCTATGATTAAGTGAGGATATTGAATGCCACCACCGTGGTAGTATTTGCAAGGTTGAGCTGAGTGAAGAAAATATAGTAGTTCCAATAGTTGCTAGCCAAAGTGGAAAATTTAATACATGTAGCAAAAAAGGATTTTATTTTCTATCAATTTTGTCCGATTAAGGAGATTGACTAGTTGTTTCTTTCTGAAAGGGAAATTGGCTAGATGATAATGCATGACTGTTTGGGGGAATGTTTTATTAAAAATATTTTTTTAGAAGTTCTAAAAGTAAACTTTTTTTCCTAAGTTGAGTGTTTGCTAAAATGTTTTTCAAAAGATTGTTATCGACCATTATTTTTCATTTTTAAAACAGTATGAAGCAAATAATCAGTGAATCAAAGCAAGTTTTTGTTCGGAAGCAAGCTTTGTCACAATCCTTTACCAACTGGTTTTAGTGTTCATGACAGGTAGATTCCTGTAAGATTATGGTTAAATTAAGTTATTTTCAATATGTAATACAGTTCGGACAGCATTGGTAGCGCTGATTGCTTTTATGCCGACCAACCCCAATGGAGCTTTAGGATCCTTGGACTACCCAAAGGAAGTGAGGCGGGAGCTTGCCATTAAGTCTCGAGAAGCACCAAAACATAGCAGCCCAGAAAGGCAAAAATTAATCGATGAGGTTTGGTTTTCTCTTATGTTACACTCTGAAAAAAGTTTTCAAGTTCTCTTATGTTACACATTGAAAAAAGTTCTCAAGTTATGAAGTTTGCTTGCACTGACATTTGTTAAACCTGACGTTGAAACAGATACATGAATACATGATAAACAAGGCCCCTTCTGTTCCTCAGATTCAACTGAATCCAACCATTAATGAACTTGCAAAGGATACAGCACCTGAAGAAGTTGCAAATAAGGATGCAATCACTGCAATTGCAGCTGAGGTCGTCCCTCAGGGCCCGGCATTGTTGGTACACGGGGGAGCTGAGGATGTTCATGAAGCTCATGCTGAAGCAGTTCTCCAAAATATCGGTGCAACTGCTGGAGTTAGCTTGCCAGCGAGAGCAACAGGTGGAGTGGTTGATCAGTCCCGCAGGCTGCCTGCCAAAAATCATAATTCAACAGACGACCGCCTGCTCACATGGGCTGCTATTGGATTATCAATTGCGATTCTGTTTCTCTTAGCAAAGAAGTTCCTGAAGTCCAACGTGTTTGGTGGTTACATCGACAGCTTGTAGATAATAATGTATAGGATGAAGATTTAAGCATCTCATTTAGACAGAGTAAAGAAGGCTCGTTTCCTATGTTTATATTACTGAAATCTGAGCTGCTTGCTCGCAGCTATAAAATTCACTGCTTATTGTATCAAGACATATAATATATAATTGAACCTTAATAAATGTTTTCATCTATTATGACCCAAGAAATCTATTGGAGTCGCATTTAATTATTCCTGTCATCCATTCATGGATTTATGAACAAGACCAAAAGGTTATAAAAATGAAACAATTGTGAAGAGATTTTGCAGGATTAACCAACTGTGATCGCCCTCACACTTTGTCATCCACAGAAGCAGAGCAATGGCAGCCTCTATCATCATCCTCGTCACTCCGAAGAAGCAGCCTCCCCAAGTTCATAAGCCCCTGTATAATCCTTACAATGCCTGTGGCGACCGCAGCATGGCTAACCAGCCACCGGACGTAGCCGTCCAGCCCCATCCCATGCAGCAACCCTTTCTCCACCGTCCCAAAGACCATGAGCTCCACCTCGTTCCGCAGCAGGTACATCCAGAGGGTCGTGAAGGCCACAGAGACGACCAGCTTGTCCGACTTGTCCTCTTCCACCTCGCCACGGAAGATGGCATCGTCGACCACCGGCTTCACGACCGTCTTCCCCCAGAACCTCATCGTCTTGTATATCCCCACGAAGAGGATCGCGTGCTTGATCCATGCGACGTGCTCGCTGGCGCCTGCCGAGCTGATCACGCGGACACGGACCGATATGGTAGCCTCCACACCCACCATGATGCACAGCTGCGTGATGCAAAGGGTGGCCCACGCGACCGGAGCAGAAGGCCTGAGGCGGCGTCCGGTGAGCGCGTGGACTGCTGCCCCGACGCTTATGAGGGTGACAAGTACCCGGAGGATGGGCTTGTCAGCTCGCAAGAGGAAGGATGCAGGGTGGGAAGGTGGTAAGATGGAGGGGATGGAGGAAGAGCTGAGCCTGGCCAGCAAGAGGTAGGATAAGGGAAGCAGGAGGGAGAGGAGGGAGAAGCTTATTATGTGGAACGAATGCCTCAATAGGCTCGGCAAGTATTCTTCTTCTCTCTCCTCTTCCTTGCATATTTCCATTTCCTTCATCTCCTGCTGCTTCATACTGCTCTCTCTCTCTCTCTCTCTCTCTCTCTCTCTCTCTCTCTCTCTCTCTCTCTCTCTCTCTATCTCTCTATCTCTCTCTCTCTCTGATTGCGTTGCACTTGTGTCATGGATGGTCATCATTTGGTGTTCAAATAGGAGCGCTGCATCGTGCATGAAACGAGTGTGGTTTGCACGATCGACCTCGCGGCAGTTGGATGCATGTAGATTTCGGCACGGCATCAAGACCTTTTTAAGACGTATAAAAAAATATCTGCTCTTGGTTTATCCAAAGCTACTAATTTAATGGATTCTATATATCTTCTATCTGTTTCTGCTTTGGTAGATTACTAGATTCTATTATATTCATTACTAATCCGTGCAACGTACTGTGGTCTGCCCCGGTGTTGGAAATGAGTGTGCGGCCGCGTAGGGGCATATGTTATTGATGATCATGCTCAACATTAAACTCTCGATTTAAGGTACGCATGTTTGATAAAGTCGTAGCTTCAATAATTTCACAAGGTTTTGCCACAAGACCTGCATGCCCACCGTTTCAACACAATAATAACATCACATATAGGATCATGTTATTTTGTGTAACAGATGCATCAGATCTTATCAGCAGATAGGCATTTTGCAATTCTAGGCGGTACTGTGAAATTTGAGTTATTTGTTTGTTCGTGCGTGCTATTAAATCATGGACAGGTTCAATATGTATCATATGTATGAACATTGTGAAATTAGTCGTCTACCTAACTGAAGTTGGATTAGGCCAGCATCCTCAACAAGGAACCAATAAAAAAAGGAGTAAGTTCTGCATATATCCTTCCATGTAATGAATAAAAGGTAGCCCATTTGTTCATTTGTACTTGAAAAAAAAATTCATTTGTACTTGTAATGAATGGCAAAGAGGGACATCAATGGTAATAGTGGTGATTCTGCAGGAATGAAGCTCTTGGAGAGGGGCGGCGCAGGGCGAAGAGGTCAACGTCATCTTGGCCATTGCGGCATTGCCTTCTCTTAGGCGCTGTTGCTTCCGTTTGCTCTGCTATTCAAAGTAGTACAATGAAACAACAAAATGAATACTTTTGCTGTCAGAGGTGAATCCTCATAAAAGATATATTTTTTTCTTTATTCGAGATTATTAATCCCAACTAATATTTGTCACTTCAAATCGAACACATGATTATAATGAAAAAAAATTTAAGTACAAAAAAACTCAAAACCTCTTTAAATAAGAAAGAGCTAGGTATCACTCTGTCCCAGTTTCTATTGATTGTTTTGTAATATCTTTGATTAGGAGTTAGGATTGAAATAAGAATAAAAGAGGAAAATGAGTTACATTTTTAACGGAAAAAAGTCAATTTCTCTTTGAACTTCAAATTGAGGCGTAAAAAATGAACAAAAATATATTTTTAATTAAATAGATACATATATACATTAAATATATTCATTCAATAAAAAATTATAATTCTCTTCTCTCTCTTTATATGATGCAAAAAATTAATTTATATAAGAATAACGAGAATTTATAGGCCAAGAGGTACATTTGTTTTCTACTTTATTTTCAGAATTTTTTAGTTCCTTTGGAATTCAGTCACACTAATTTGTTATAACGAAATTAGCCAGTTTTTTTCGTGTGTGTATTGCGAATGAAGTGTCTTCTTTGTTGGAGGTCGATTTGGTTTGAGGTATGAGTCGGGTACGATAATTATCAAATTATTCTATTAATCTTTTTTTAATATTTTATGTTACTTTATGTTTGTAATATTTAATAATAATTAGTATTCCTTTATATTAAGAACCATTTTTTTATACATGTTTAAAATAAATTTTAGATATATAAATAGTTTATTTTTTGCACCAATAATAATAACCAATAATAATTTATTTCTTGCACCAACACAAATCAGCAAATTTAAAAGAATAAACAAAATTGTCGGGTAATTGAAAATAAACACAAATTCCAGTATCAGGTAAATTATTTTTCACATTTTGGTGAACTTTTCTAGTCATTGAATCTATGATTTCAAATTTGGAACTCTTATTTTTCTTTGAGTTTTAAGTCGTTGCTAAAATAATAATAATAATATAAAATAATTGAGATATGAAACTTATCATTGCTATATTAAATGCTCTGAAAAAATTGCTAAAGCTATAATTTCCCATGAAGTTCTGATATATCACTTATTTAATTTGTCAAGCACAAAAGAAAATGAGAATATTTTCCGCAAAACTAAGCTACACATGTTATGGTCATTTAGCTCATTTGATGCAACAAAGTATGCATACTTAATAAAACTGCGCTGATAAGTCATCAGGCAGTTTGATAAATCAAATGAGCAGATCCATGTGATACACAATTACGAACACAAATTTAATTCATCTGTTTGTCGTGAGAATAAACTTATGCATTAAACACTAATTGGCCAAACAACATATTGCATTTGAGATTATAATTTTTTCTCTAAACAAAATACACAGTTTGTTTTGTTTTTTGAATTAATCCTTGCTTTGCAAACTAACGAGAAAAATATATAAAGTAAATTGTCAATACAAGACCATGAATACCTAACGGGAAGTAGAATGCTCAAGCTCCCCTTTCGGTAGAAGAAACATAAGATGCATTCTTTCAAGAGATTAATATAGAAAACATGACATGGAACTTAAAGTGTAAAAATAGAATAGTTGGAAACATGTTTTGTTGATGAAAGCCTAATATTTGATGGATATGCATCACCATACAACCTTTAACTGCACCATGAACCGAATTTTCAGGATATAGTACACCACAATCGCTCCTGACCGAATCAATATCCTCATATTCGCAAAGATTAAATGTACCAATGCAAGCTAAGTGACACTCAACATGTAGATATCTCCTGAACACCTTTCCGAACTGCTCTGTAGCATTCTAGACTGCAGAGGGGAAGATTAGACTTCGAATCTCTATATTTGTATGCATTTTTACATGATGGACCAGCACATTTCTCCCGCGTTGGTGGATAACTGAGTTTGGAAAAATAAGGAAAAAATTATAATCCATAGCTGACTGCATCCCATGAACAATATGAAAGGTTCAAAATAACAACTAATAAATCGGCGAACAAAAATGATAACCATAAAAAGAACAAAACACCAAGATAAGCTTCATATCAGACCTGCATTTCTTGGAATTTAATATACTTGGGAGACCAACATCATCAGCAAATGTGATGACTGTACCGGTTGGACACGTGACCCATCTAATGGTGTTTGGCATCAGTACCAATGATTCAGCATCCTTCTCCTTCTTCTGAGGAAAATAAATTCCAAACGTGAGTTTTGATTAACTAGTTCACAAGAAAAGAAAGAGTAGAATAAACTAGATCCCATTTCATAGTCCCAGAAGACCTTATATTCTTTCTTCTTGCGGCTAGAGTCTTGGCCGAGAATTTTCCTTATGGCCTCAGCCTGTAGAGTGTGCAAATCATCAAAGACATTAAGAAGTCTGCAAGCCTATACAAAGGACAATATTAAGAGGATAGAAAATGTACCTGACTTTCACGGTCTTGCTTCTCAACTTGTATCCTCCTCCTCTGAGCAGCTTCAGCCCTCTTTGCTTCTTGTTCCACCGCGGAGAGCTTCACTTTTGCTCCTGTAATCATTATTAGATTTCATAAGAGCTTTTCTATAGGGGGATTTCACAATATCTAAAACAAATATTGTTTAATTCTTTTCAGTGTTATCAGAAAGTTTTTTAATCAAATAAAGATCTGTTATGAACCAACCAGATGCGAAAAGGAACCAGTAAGAAATCCTTACTTCTAGAAGTAGGTGGTAGCTCATTGGGGAACTCAGTAGAAATCTCCCGAGTACCTTTGCCTGACTGAAGAGCTCGCTGGCGTGCTGTAAGTAGTTCTGGTTTACTATCAGTTGATGAGCCTAAATGATCTTTTTTTGGCTTCTTTTTCTTCAAATCAGGTTCATCGTCGGAACAAAGTTCTTCCTCTTCGATATACTCTCCATCAAAGGATTCACCAATTCTTCTGCTTCTCTTCCTGTTTTCCTTGCTTGCTGCCAAATCATAATCCCCATCCACATCATCCAGATTTCGTGGAGCTTTCGGAACCTTGGAGCTCTGCTTTATATCAAAACTGTCTTCTGTCCCCTCTTCAATCTCATCACTATTATCTGTGCTGGCAGTAGGTGTCATGAATTTCCCATGTCGCATTTCCTTATCTTCATTAGCAGAATCAAATACATCATCTAATAGTCGCCGATTTTGTACTCTCTGGCTTTTACGAACAGGCTCCACAGATATAATATCTTGGAGTTTTTCTTTTCGCTTACCATGGTGGTTTTCATCTACGCCAATATCTCGTGAATGTTTCTTTGTCCGATTGAGCTGCAAATCACCCCTTCTCTCTGCCGGAGGAAGGCCATTACCTGAATTTTCCTAAAGAAAATGGCAATTTCACAATGTTGATAATCAATTGTATAAAACATCTTTGATCAAGTCTTCTACACAGAGGTCTATGCAACTGTTTACTTCAACACATTATTTTTTTGTACAAAACTCTCAGAATGTACCTAACTTGAATGTTAGAAAATGAGTATGATAAAGCAATATATATTACCTGAAGATGATGTTTTTGCTTGTGCTGAGGTGCATCATGAGAAAGAGAATGCTTGGTAGAAGACGAATCCAACTTGTCAGCAAGGAAGCTTGACTTTGCATTTATTGTGCGAGTCACTCCACCTACCTTGAGCTTCACCTTTCCAGGTTTGCTTTCGGTTGATTTATGTGGGTCTGCAATTGATTGAACACCATTGTGATTGCTGTCAATTTTGTCATCATAAGCATCATCAAGTTTCAAATGAATTCTGGGAGTTCCTTTGATGACTCTTCGGTTTCCAGAAGTACCTTCATCATGCTTCGACTTAACAGTATTCTGTCTTTGATGACTATGATGAGACTCATTTCTCAAGCTATCAACTCTATACAAGTCCTCCAGATTTCCAAACCTCTTATCATCCTTCTTAAATTTCTTTGAAGCTATACCATCATTGGTTTTTGATGATGCAGGATTCATAACAGGATTGCTCATGCTAAGCTCTTTCCTCTTCTGAGAATAGTCGTTGCTACCATCTGGCGATCTTTTGTCCTCGTCATCATCAGATGGAGTTGATGAGGGAGGTGAGGTTTCATGGACCAACAAAATCTGAGCATTCGACCGTGGCCGCCGTGAAGTGATAGTTCTTTGTTTCCTCCTCACATCACCTACGTCGACAGACCCAGAAACCCCTGATCCTCCCATTGAAAGTTAATCCAACTTCATATATAGAAAGGTGTTTCAAAAGACTTCCCTTTTATCTACCTATAGTTATATAGCCCCAAACAGCTAATCAGCAATTGTGCTGGACAGATTAAAGAAATCAATCCAATCATATCATAAAAATAACAAAAAAGGCTAAACAATTTAAAATGAAACAAACTTGAACAAATAAATGACAAAAATGTAATCTAAAAGAAAAAGCGAGAGAACTATTTACTTTCACAACAACAACAACAACAACAACAAAGCCTTATCCCACTAGGTGGGGTCGGCTACATGGATCATACGACGCCAT
>LTAE01010729.1:0-14279 GCA_001647135.1 Pontederia paniculata
AAGTTCAGATAATAAGAATTATAAGAAACTACGAAGGACGAAGTCGAACAACCTTCCAGCGAATGCACCGTTCTTTCCTTCAATCCAACAACCTCTAGCCTTCGTCTTCTCTTCTCCAATGGTTAGATCAATTCCCAGCCTTCGTTCTCCTCTAGATCTCTGGATAGAATCTAAAAATATGATCTGAGTTATGCACCTCCAAGATTCCAAACATCCAAAAGATAGCTCCCTCTGGTTGCAAATGAAATCCTTTTATACATAGGGTTTCTTAAGAGTTAAATAGGCATTTTCATACGAACCCTTGGATCAAATCTGCTTCTCGATCAATGGTGATGATGAGAGTCCAATAAAACTTAACCAAATCCTTAGAAATAAGATAGAATCCAATCTTCAAAGTATCCAATCAAATCCTAAACTTCCTGGCTGTCAAATAATCTCGGAATCGCGAATAAACAAATCTGCGCAACTTCATCACGACCCGAAACAATGTCACAGCCCGTAACTCGGGCTCTGGGCAGTTCGGGGTCTCGGGATCTTGTAAATTACTATCCCAAATCTAGAGGATCAAAATGCTCCTCTCCAGGATCGTAGTCTAATCTAATAGATAGTTGAGATGCAATAATATGGATGTCCTAAACTATGGACTATTCCTCTCCAGGATGTTAGTCTTATAGACCTCACACTATGAGATTCCTCTCTAGGATGCTATCTATGTGTGGAACTCAATTAAATTCAAAAAGAACATGAACATGTCATTCCTCTCCAGGATGCTAACAGATCATGATCTCAAAGGAATCTTAAAAATATTAATAATCAAAGAGCATACACGTAAGATATTGGAGAAAATGAATTTTAATGTAAAAACTAGGATGTTTCAAGTTTTCCCTTTATAATATAAATCTCTAAAATACATATGGGAGTTCATCCTCTTGTAAATATAGGAGAAGAGACTACAACAACATAAATATATACAGGAAGTTTACACCATTAATCGACGATCGCCTCCAAAATCCAGCAATACTTTGTCTTCTCCTTCTATAGGCTCTCATAGGCTTGAAACATCCCCTCTTTGAGATATTGAGGGCTATTTATAGGTTAGAAGAACCCCAGGCACGATGAGAACCATCCAGGTGAAGATTAAGTTTCAAAATAAATCAAAACCATCAAAAAATGACTTGAAATGGCATTGAAATCGTGATTATATGCTTTTACTGCATTTCAGCCGGTCCGTGACAAAAATGTCACGGCCGTGACCAAAGGTTGGTTTATGGTGCAGGTCACGTCATGAACCGTGACAGAATTCTCACGATAGTGACCGAAGATCAGTAATTGGTCGCATAATCATCATGGTCCGTGATATGGGAATCATGACCATGACCGAACAATTGTATTTTCTTCAGAAAGCATCATGGCCCGTGACAAAAGTGTCATGATCGTGACCGAACGTCTTCCGCGCGTCACTAGCTCAGCATGGGTGTGATCGAACTATATAGTTCTCTTTAGAGGTCACGACCTGTGAAGAAGATATCACGACCATGACTGAAGCTGATAAATGTGTCATGGCTGACCGAAGACATGATTTCTCCTTACCGATGTCACAGCCGTGACCGAAGGCCAAATATTGGCTTCTCCCCTATTTGCACTCCAATTTGACCCCCGCTTCTGATGGTCTTTTTCCACCATGCTACCAATTGTCCTAGACATACAAAAATACCAGTTATATAGAATCTAACTCAGAAAAATAAAAAAAAAGAAGTAAAACACAAAGTAAACTAATGCATATGACAACAAAATGCATGGAAAATGATATAAACATGCTATGAAAAACATAACTAAATTGCTACGCATAAAACTCCCCCAAGCTTAAAGTCTTGCTTGCCCTCAAACAAAATTCTAGAGAAAATGCTCAAGACAATTCCATCATAACATCGGCCAAGCAAATCAATACTTTCCTCGCACCCTCTCTCTCTCCTGCTTCTCACTAGCAGTGCACTTTCACCTATCCTCCTGCTTCACAGAATTTTGACTCATAAGAAAAATTAAACATAGTCACTCACAACTTAAAGACATAGTATAACAATCTACAACATTAGTGTTGAAAGAAAAAGTATCATGGAGCTTATACTATTGAACATTGCATATCATAATGTTTTTCACTTTTTCTTTTGAGTTCTAGCAGAACTATGCAATTGACTTAATACTTAAATGCTTCTAAAATTTGCACAATGTGGTCCATGTAGCGGGCTTTCCATCGGATCCTAGACCAGTTGGCCTTAGGTCACCAAGCATGAGCCTCTATGGATTTACTTACCCGAATACACCTAGGTTCTGAATAACACATAACATATATATCAACTCCTTTGTTCATACTTCTTTTTCATACTCTTTTTTTTTTCAATTTTTTCACATTCATTCTTTTTTCAACTTTCTTTTTCGAATTTTCACAATTTTTTTATAAGCTCCAAAGATACTTAAGCATTCAATAAAAATGCTATATATATACACACTCAAGTACACTAAAGCTGAAAGAAACTTGTGGTAAAAAAAAATCATAACTCTATTCTACAAAAATAAAGACTCCAATACACACATGTGATTTTCATTAAAAAATAAGGCATTCAAATTTCATAGATTATACTGCGATCAGCTCTAGAATATATCTCAAGTACACTAAAGTTGAAAGGAACTTGTGGTCTAAAAAACCATAACTCTATTCTACAAAAATAAAGACTCCAATACACATGTGATTTTCATTAAAAAATAAGGCACTCAAATTTCATAGATTATATTGCTCATCTCTAGAATATATACTATAAGTAAAGCAAAAAGTTAAGCAAGGGTTAATAGATGACATATTTTTTTATGGATTTTTCAAAGTTTTTTATACTCATGCATACATCGACTCATAGAAAAATGCAACAACATGATAAACTAAAGAAAATGCAAATAAAATATACTAAACAAAATGCAAACGAAATAGACTAAAACAAAATGCATACAATGCAAACTCCCCCAAGCTTAGACTTGACACTGCCCTTGGTGTTAAAGCCCTCGTCGAAGGAGGTGATACAAAATGCAAAAAAAAATAAATAAAATGCACTAAAAGAAAAGGAAAAATAATACAACCGGACTAGTCCATAGGTGGTGGTTGTGGTGACATCAGAGTCGGAGAGAAGAAGCCTACAAATGCACTCTTGCTAGCATTATAATCATGCAGCCACCGAATGTTATCCTCCATGGTGTCTTGGTGGGTTCGTTCCATCATCATCTGAGCCTAGCTATCAAATCTCGTCGTAAACTCCATCCTCATGTCTGTGATCATCATCGCCTGACGTTGTTGTTCCGCCTGAATCACCTCCAAATAGTCTACAAGCCTGCAAAGTCAAACTCGGAAGCATATGAAGACGTCTCCTCGGTAAGTGCATCGGGCAGCTCATAAGATGGTGCCACAAAATTTTTACCACACTTCATCTTCTTCTACGCGTGTAGGCACTCCCAGGCTTGAAGCATCCCTCGAAATAAGATTTATTTATGGGTTGGAAGATTCACTGGATGATAAGTTTCATTTTGGGAAAGATAGAGCTGGGATCAAAATCTTCAGAAGATAAATCAAAATAGTCTAAAAATTTTTAAAATTATTTTATCCTCTGAATTGTCATGACTTGTGACAGAAATGTCATGGCGGTGATCGAATGGTGTCATCCTTGGTCAAATCATGTCACAGCCCGTGACTCAAATGTCATGATCATGATCGAAGTGTATTGTAGTTCCTTGCATCATGTCAACGTGATGTTTTTTTTATCAGTGTCACGACTCGTGAAAAGGTAAGTCACGACCGTGAATAAGTTGTCATGGCCAGTGACAGAGGAACATTTTCAGAATTTAAAAAAAAAATTGGTGGATGACTCTAAGATTCAGAAGTTTATTAAAGAGATAGTAAACTAAGACACAAAAACTCAATTACTAAAACTCTAAGACTAAACACTAAGGTTCCAAAGACTAAGATTAAGTCTAACTAAGAGAAAGTTTATACACAACAACGCTAAATTATAGGCGTTAGCTTGACTTTACCTCAACCTGAGTTATGTTAATTGGTTTATGGTCCCCTCCTTCGGGTTCTTTTCGATGTTGCTCGGGAGGGCTGTATGTGCATGTCTTGCTATGATATTTGCAAGCTTGCCTACTTGCACTTCAAGGTTGCGGTTGGATACATCACGATTTATAACCTTGGTCTCCATGGTAGTTATGAACTTCGTCACCATCTCTTCCATATTTCTCTTTGGCTCAACAAATGGATGATGAGAGCTTTGTGGGGGAGGGTTGAATCTATTGCCTTGTTCCCATGCCAGTTTGGGATGATTTCTCCACCCCAGATGTAATTATTACTAAAAGTATTGTTGTTCCTAGGGTAGGAACTAGCCATAAAACTAGAATTTTCAAATTTGCTAGACTTAGAATATTGTTCCAGGGACATTCATTGTAAGATTGTCCTTCTTCACACAACTCACACTATTGAAGAGTTTGAGTTATCAGTAACTCAAACTTCGTGTTGAGTGACTTCAGTTGAGCCACTACTTCTTGATTTGAAGTTGCTTCAACATTGTTCACATTTCTAATCCTAGTATTTCTTGATCTTTTATTCTTCCATGAGTTGAGGGCACCAACTTCAATAATCTCAAAGATTTCTTGAGGACTTTTCTTTCACAAGACTGAACCTCCAGCAAATGAGTCCAGCTTGCCTTTGTCCTCTTGAAACAACCCATTGTAAAAGTCTTTCAGTATTTGCCACAATGTGTTCGATGGTCAGGACCCTTTGCAAACACCTCTTTGTATATCTCCAAGCTTCATATAAAGTCATCATCTTCCTGCTTGAAAACCCTTAATTTGTCCCTCATCTTTGCATCTTTCTAAGGTGTGCAAAACTTGGTGATGAACTTATCTATGAACTGCTCCCAAGTTGTGATGGCTTCAATAGGCAATGTGCTCAACCATGTCGGCTCTTTGTCTCTAAGTGAAAAAGGAAATAGTCACAATTCGATAGCATCCTCAGAAGCATGGTTGCACTTGAAAGTAGTGTAGACGCATATGAATTTGTGCAGGTGGGTGTAAGGATTCTCATTAAGTGCTCCCCCAAACTAACAAGCTTGGACCATCCTTATTATGGAGGGAGTGATATCAAAATTATTAGCATTAATCGTAGGGAGGACCACACTAGGCTCGCCATTTTTGTACTTAGAAGAGACATAGTCTCTCATGGTCATCTCAACAAATGCAACAATATCTCTTCCTTGTTCTTGAGCCATTCTTTTTGCTCTCCTTAATTGCCGGGTTGTCCTCTCAATTTTTGGATCAAATTGTAATGCATTTCTCGATTGCCTAGTTCGAGAACGAGTTGCTTGCAGATTGGTGTTCAAAATTTATGCCTTCTTGTACTTAAGATTTGCTTAAAAAACCAACAAGAAGTAATGCAAATAGCAAAAGAAAATAAACTAACAAAGTAGTTTAATGAGATAAGATAATATAAGCAATAAATCTCTGACGACGACACCAAAATTTTGATGCATGCTAATGTGTCCTCAAAATATCGCTAATAGTCGTTATCAAATAATAGTTAAATATGAGTTAAGTTATCATTCCCATGAGGATTGTATTCTTATCCTAATCCAATCTCACAAACTAATGAGAGGGGTACATTGGTCGAGATAAAATGATTTTCTACAAAATATGATAAAAATACAAAGATACGGTTAAATATATGATCAATATGAATTCAAAATCTATAATGTCATCAAGCATTGGGCCAGGATGTTAAAAATAAGCAGGGATAAATATAAAATTATCACAAGTTTAATCAAATTCAGTTGTAAAAAATTCTTAAGAGGATTAGGATTTCCCAAAATTATGACTTTTTCTCCAGGATGAGCCAACTATCTCAATTCTAAGATATTGATCGCTCATATCCAAGATGACAATCTAATCTAATAGGATGATGAGATGCAATAAAATATATTTCCTATACGATGGATGATTTCTCTCGAGGATGCGAATTACATACCTCACACAAAAGATATTCCTACAGGAGTCTAATTGTGGTATTCAATGCGTTGAATTAAAACTTCAAAGATCAATTCAGAAATCAACAAAAGTCATGAACATGCTATTCCTATCCAAGATGCTAACAAGATTCACAATCTTAGAAAATTCATAAAAGCATTAAGATCCGCATGCATCCACATAATAAATTGAATAAACTAAAATAATTAAAATAACGAGGGTTCATCCAGTTTTCCCTTACAATAAAAGTGCTCCAAAATAAAAAAAAACTAAAGTAGTTCACGAGAGTTCATCCTTCGAAAATGATAGAGAAGTAATAGAAATATAATTCAGAATAATAACACCTTCACCACGATCGTCTTCACAAAATTTTTGCAACACCTCATCTTCTTCTTCGTGTGTAGGCACTCCCAACTTTGAAGCATCCCTCGACATGAGGTTTTGAGGGTTATTTATAGGTTGAAAGAGTCCCTAGACAATAAGTTTCATTCTAGGGAAGATAGAGGTTGAGTTGAGATCAAATTATTCAAAAAACAACAACAATGACCTAAAAAATTGTAAAATTATTTTATCCCGCGAATTGTCAAGACCATGAATAAAATGTCACAACCATGACCGAACGATGTCGTCCATGGTCAAGTCATGTCACGGTCCGTGACTCAGATGTCACGATCGTGATCAAAGTGTATTGTAGTTCTCCACATCATGTCATGACCCATGATCTGAGTATTACGACTGTGACCGAAGTGTCACGCCCTTATCTTTTTCTAAGTGCGTGCGGCCTTAGTCCTTTACACCAAGAAACTAAGTCAGCCTACAAAACCTGTCCAAAACATCAATGTTCTGTCCAAAGCGTCAATGCCTTGCCCAAGAAACGTTCCTACTATGACAATGCAGAATTCAACACCAAGAGATGGGGAAAGGAAGTAATTTCATTGCAATAATATAGTTACAACACATCTAAGACATAAACCAGCCTTAGAACATTCGCTGGCAAGTAATACAAAATTTTGGAGTCTTCTGCTCACTCTCTGGCTGCTCCCTCAACTCCTACTTGGCTGCTGCCTACATCAATGCCTTGGCATTGCACATATATATAAGCCTACAAGGTAGTTATAGAAACCACCCATACATGTAACTACCCATTACAACTGCCCAATGGCTGTCAAAGACCCTTCTTTGACTTACAATTAATTCCTAAAAACCCACTAACCGCCACTGCAACTGCCCAGCATTAGTTCTGCACGCCATCCCTGTTCCAGCCGAACACCTCCGCACGCATGGGCGCGCCTATGAATTTCCCTGGGCGCGCACATGGTTTTCCTGGGCCACGCCAACGCACGCCCAGCAATTGCCGCACCGCTGCTGCTCTGCTTCCTGCTGCCTGCCAATCCGTGGCTCATGAAAACATCAATGTTTTCATGGGCCGGCACAAGGATTTCCTGGGCGCGCGTCGACGCACGCCCCCTGCGCTGCCGCTCCTCTACAGCTCCACTGCCCCGTGCCATACACCGGGCACGCCTATGATTTCCAAGCCATTTTCATGTTGCATCCATCCAAGACCATCCTAGGCACGTCCCATGAGCTTTGCTCCATTTCCACGGGCGCGCCCACAGAAAAATCGACGCACGCCCGGGCACCGATGCATTTTCACTAGTGCACTGCCTTGGCTCCGTTCCACATGGGCGACGTTCCTAGTCATGCTTGCTCACCTGAGCATTGCATTGCAAATTATCAATGCACGCATGGGCCACGAGGTTAGAGCGTTACAGAAGGGTCGAAATCGATCTCCATGTACTTCACAGCTCGTGAACTCATGGCCATGATCAAAGGGTCTTCAAATTTTGTGTTGCATCACTGCCTGTGAGTTGTCCTCACGACAGTGACCGGGGTGCTTTAAAATCATCACAGCCCGTGACATGTTTGTCACGGCCGTGATCGATTGTGTACATTCTTGGTGCTTCGGTCATGGGCATGACAAACCTGTCACAACCGCGGCCTTCCGATTTTCACTAGTTTATTCTTCGTTTGCCTCTAGTTTCACACTAGATTTTTGTGGTCTTCCTCTACCGCGTTGTAGAGTCCCTATATAGATAAAAACACAACATTATGTAGACTCTCACTCTGAAAATTAAAATGAAGTGAAATGAAAGGTAACTTGATGCATATGACAATGAAATGAACGAAAACCATACTAAAATTGTAATTAAAAACATAAAAAGTTCAAGACGCATCACTAATACTTGATTGTACCAGGATCTATGCCATGTGCAAGCCATCTCATCAGAACGTTATCATGCTACCGTTGTGCCATCATCTAATTAGACCTACTTACCTGCAAATTTAAATTTGCAAGGAGAAACCTCTCGTGAGGTGTGATGCTTAGTATATAAGAATCATAAATAGAATTCTCAATAAATAAAAAAATATAATTTAACAAGGGTTCAATGAAGGTGCTCTCTACTTAAGTATGGAGCACCATTTGGCCTATCTCCTCAATCGTAGGATACTAAATCTACGATGGATACAAAAAAACATTTAGAAAAGAGAAAATCTAACATCCACCATCGATTTAATATCCTACGATTGAGAAGATAGGTAACATAGAAACAATCATTTTCAATTAAACCAATAGAACAATTTCTTACCTTAAGTTCTTTTCTTACCATATCATAATCCACTGATAGCAGTAATATCAATTGCATATAATCCTATGATGCCCATATATTCCTTGTTCAATACATTCAAGCCACCCATTATCTTTGGATCCTATTAGTCTTTTATTTATCTTGCTTTAAATGATACATGCAAGTATTGCAATCAATAGTGAGTCTTATCAACGTATTGAAGATTTAGATTGTCCCTAGTGTCAATATGGCTAGCTAGGCCATGGTGTCTCTATCTAACCCAAGTAGCTCTCCTTGAACTATAGTCCCGAAAAAACTCAAATACCCCACTTCTGAGGTACATATTGGCAATAGGGATAGATCTCTAAATTCATGTGGGGTCATCCTCTTCATACACAAGTTCAATCACAATGCATCACATCTTTTAAGTCATATGTTAGTTGAGCTAGGTTTTTGTTTCAGGACACCTAAACCTACATCGTAGATCAGATCATACTCAATCAGTCATTACAATAATATCATATACCCGCAAGGGAGCAATTCAAATCATTAAGGGGTCCCATGAGGGAAGACGACCCGTGTCGATGGCCAACACAACCATGTTGCTTGTGTTTGTAATGCGTGATCTCAGACGTGGATGGTGTTTAGTGGGACATGGTCCATATTTCCAGGCGATGCGATCTGCGTCATATTTGTTTGATGTTCGGTTTGAGCTGAGATAGGGAACATGGCCCGCATCAGAATGTGATGTAGTCCAGGTTAGGGTTAAAGATTCTTCGTCGTTTTCCATGAAGAATGCGGGTCACTTCTCCGAGCGATACAACCCATTTAGGATTATGGTATTTCGTAAGTATACCATTAGAGGAACATGGCCCGCATCAGAAACCAATGCACTATGTGTCTTGACTTGTTATGAAGTTTTACAGGGAAACAACTGGCGTCGAGGGTGACGCGACATTAGTACGCTGAACGCGAATCATGTTTGGAATGACACAGCCCATGTTCGAGGGTTCTGTCACGATTTACTTCAAGTATATTCCTATACCGAGAGAGAAATTCATTAGTTCTTTAAAACAATAAACAATCCAAGGGGAGAGTAATTATTCTGACACAAACCTATATCAATTATCATTCTATTGGAGAACCTTAATTATATTTCGGATTACATACCTTTTTCAGAGAATGTTATCTTCAATTTGTATCTCATTCTAAGTCATCCTCCTCGTTCCTCTCACTCGATAGATCTTCTTCTTCATCCTCGGGTAATCGTGGGTGGTTGTCCTCCCATTCTCTAGTCTTCAAGGAAGGAAGGAAGGAAGGCGTGAGAGAGAGAGAGAGAGAGAGAGAGAGAGAGAGAGAGAGATTGTGTAAAGAGTGGAGGGATTGTCTTAGATGGAGTTTAAATGAGATTATGACCCTTTAGGGTTTAACTTATATTATGATTAAAGTCCTCTAAAACTAATTTGTAAAAGACTAGGAATGTTAAATTGATATAGGAAAAATATTAAGATGACAATTTGATTTTGACACATACATATTCTTCTCCTAATCCTAATCATAGTAATATCTTTCCTATTTTTCTTTTTATCCTTTTATTTTTAATTTTAAAATTGAAGGTGTTACAATTAGGGTAAAATATTTATACCAATACATATATATATATATATATATATATATAACTTATATATATGAAGTTGGACATCAAATCAATATAAAAAGGACTCTCATCCTAAAATTTCATTAATTTTTTTGTTTAAATTCCATTAATGCAATTAAAGTTTTATTACAAATATATATGAAGTTGTATATAAATAAGTTTTTTCTTCTTTTTAACTCATTCAATCTTATATATATATATATATATAATGTTGGGCATTGAACCAATATTAAGAAACTTTCTCCTTTGGGAATGCATCATATTTTTTTCTTATTTTTTCTATTTATTTTTTATTTTTTTATCTCTATCCTATTAATTATAATTAAGTACTTATATTATATAACTAAAGATTGACATCAAATCAATATCAAGAAGTTCTCTCCTTTAAATTAGGAGGCGTTTACTACATTATCTCTTAACATTACCTGGTAATCTACATTACCTGATAGAAAAATTACCACCTATTAAATTAACAGTAATGTGCATGACCCTTTTTACTAATATAAGTAATCCAAGTGGTAATTCAGATTATCATATTTACTTATATAAATGATTACTAAATAATATACATCATTTTACAAAAATACCCTTTATAAATATTATTAAGTTAAAAATTTTGTATTATTGAATTAAAATTTATCAACTTAAATTATAAACTCACAAATTAATGAATTTAAGTAATTAATACCCTTCAAATTAAAATAATAATAAAATAATCTGTACAACTAATAATAATAATTTATAAAAATATTAGTCTAAATAATAATACTTATAAATAACAATTAGTGTTATATTTTAATTCATAATATGATCATAATAATATAATATTATTTAAATAATATTTATTATGGTCATTAATTTATAATTAATAATAATAATAATAATAATAATAATAATAATAATATGTGTTATGTTTTATTTATGGAAGATTTAAAAGGGCGAATAAGGAAACTAATATAAATAAGATTACCACTTAGGTGGTAATATGGATAGACACCCCCCTCATAGATAATGTGGATTACCATTTCATAGACAATCTGCATTGCTAGGCAATCTAGATTGTCTACGAATTAAAATAAGTAAACTGAGTAATATGGTGGGCCCAAGTAATTTAAGTTTAGATTACCAATAATCTACAAAGATTATCGGGAGAGAAACACCCCCTTATATCAATATATTTTAGAGTTATTAGTGACATTCAATTTAAGACTTCTCACGTTCCTTAATATTTATTTATTATAAAATATTATATACTTATCTATATAAATGCTAGACATCAAACTAATATCAAGAATATCTCCTTTGAGGATTTATCATTTTTTCGTTTTTATTTTTTTCTCTCCTATTAATTATAGTAAAATATTTATGTCAATAAAATTTAAAGTTATCAATGGACATTCGATTTTCATTTTAAATATTGCCTTCTCATATTTCTTAATATTTATTTATCATAAATTTATATATAATTAAAATTAGCCATTTAACTAATATCAAGGGATTCACCATATCTTTTTTTAATCTTTTTTCTATTTTTATCTTTTTATTTTATCTCTCTCCTGTGAGAATTCACCATCTTTTTTTATTATTTTTATCTATTTTATTTTATTCTCTCCTATTAGTTAGATATGAAGCAATTGTTGTTGCAACAAAACCTTGTTGTTGCAACAAAACCGTTGAGAGGAGGAATCCTGGACCAAATAACAATGACGACCTCCACTAAATAAGCAGTAAAGGAGAAGATGAGCATCATCCCCACAACCAACAAGTTCATGATCAATCGTGTTTTAAGATGAAGATTGCAGACTTTCATAGACAACTATAAATTAAATATTTTCTGGTTTGGATCACAAAGTTTGAATGATTCTTTGAATACATGGAGATCCTGAAGCACAAGCAAGTAATCTTTGTTGCATATAAACTCATGGAGTATCCTTAGTGTGATGGGAACAATTGTAAATTACAAGACACGATCGTGAGAAGCAGACCATCCAAACTTGGGCCAAGATGAAGCAACTTAGGTGAGATCATTCCTAGCAACAAACCACAAACAAAGCTTATATCAGAAATGGTAGGATTGCAAGCAAGGTAACCGCTTGGTTCATATATACATTGGAAAATTTTATAGACTTACTATAACGCTCCCAAATCCACACCCCCGCCACCTGGCAGAATGTAGACTTGGTGGCGCAACCAACTTACTTTTTTGACTTTTCTTTTGACCAATCCACTGGTCAACACTACATACATGTCATTGCGGAAGCCAATACTTGACCTATAACCAGGACCTATGCCCATGTGCAAGCCATCCATCACGAATCCATCATGCAACCGTTGCGCAACCATAATCTATTTACACCTATTTGCCTGCAGGATCAAAATGCAAGGAAGACAATCCTTCCATGAGCTATGAAGCTCAATATTAAAAGAATAATAATTCAATAGGGTAAAGCATATATGAAGATATAAGCAATGAAGAACATTTCTATCAATAATCTTTATAAACATTAACTTTACCTTTTCTCTCTATCTTTAAAATAGTAACAATATGAGATATCAATCCTTATCAGTCTTTCATCAATTCATTTTATCTTTCTTCCTCCCTTTCCAATCAATCATTTTCTATCGATCAATTTCAATCAATTACATTCAATGTTCCATTATTAGTACATGAAGATTCCAGCGATCCGGGGCCAATATGGCTAGCTAGACCATGGGTCAACCCAAGACCCGTCAATAACAATAATAATTAACCCATGAGAGAGAGCACCGATAACCCTCAAGGGATTAAAGCTTACTCTCTCTATCAATAACCAAGGACACCAATAACCCTTATAGGATTAAAGTCTACCCTCTTGCAATAACTCAGAACACCGATAACCCTTATAGGATTAAAGTCTATTCTCAATAAACACATGGGAGAACACCGAAAACCCTTATAGAATTAAAGTCTGTTCTCCAAATCCGCCGGGGCCTTCTTTTTCATGCATAATTTCAATCACAAACATTTACATCTTTTATCTTTCAATTACCTATAATTCTAAGTTCACGTGAGTGTATACTAACTCTACCTCAATCAAGTTCAAGTAGTCATACAAACAGGCATCATACATCCTGGGACATGGCCCACGTCAGGTGTGGCACGACCCGTGTTGGGTACCGGGTCAAGCATGTTCCGTGAACACAACCGTTTTGATTTATAGGGGCGTTTTATGGTGAGAGCACGGACCGTGTTCAATATAACACAAATCATTTTGTCATTAAGGTTTGTTTGTCATTTTCCGAATATGCATTAAATCAATATTTCTTTTTAATAATTATTTTTCTCTATCATACATATATGAGAAACCCTAAAGTTGATCCTCCTAATTACATACCTGTAGTGATCTCATTCTATGTGTTGATGAAACGACACGGACAAGCAAGTGCGACGCGACCCGTGTCCTCCCCGACACGGTTCGTTTCCTATATCTTCATGATGCTCCACGGTCGGTTGAAACACGATCTATGTCCCTTCGTCAATGCAGTCTTCTTCTCCATGCAACACGACCCGCGTCCCATGTGGACACGGTGCGTGTTGGTCCTCCATGTCCTTGCGTCGCCGAAAAAGAGAGATGGAGGGGGAGAGAGAGAGAGAGAGAGAGAGAGAGATGGTGTCTTGAGCTTGAGAAGGAATTATGCGGTCCTCCCCCCTCTAACCCTCCTTATATAGGGGTTACCTAGACATAATCCTACAAAGTTAATTTAATCCCTTATAATTATGAGTCCTTTAAAACTAGTTTGGGTAGCATTAGGAATATTAAATTATTAGGATAATAAATTAACTTAATCTCTTCTTATCCTAATTTTGATTCTTAAAACTAATTTGAGTGAGAATAGGAATATTAAAAGATTAGGAGACTAATTTGACTTTGAATCAAATCCTTTTCCTAATCCTAATCATA
>LTAE01010730.1:4239-16353 GCA_001647135.1 Pontederia paniculata
GAAGAAGATGTTATTTACTGAACCACAAACTTTGGGGAATCTTCCATACCCCCAGAAATTTCGTAAAGAACAGCTAGATAATCAATTTGCATGTTTTCTGGATATATTTAAACAATAGCAAATTAATCTTCCTTTTTATGAAGCATTGCAGAATATGCCCAAGTATGCAAAGTTCATGAAGGACATTTTGACACATAAAAGGAAGATAGAAGCTGAAAGAGTAGTGAGGCTTACACCGCAATGTTGTGCGGTCTATCAAAACAAGTTACCACCCAAGATGAAGGATCCATGAAGCTTCACAGTACCCTGCACCATTGACGATTACTACTGCGCAAAATCCCTGTGTGACTTGGGGGCAAGTGTTAATCTAATGTCATATTCTATTTTTCTGAAATTAGGTTATGGAGAATTGAAGCAAACTTCTGTATCTCTTCAAATGGCGGACCAATCCACCAAAAGACCAAAGAGGCTGCTAGAAGATGCCCTTGTCAAGGTGGACAAATTTATTTTCCCTACAGATTTCCTTGTGCTAGAGATGGATGCCGAGGTGGAGCCACCTATCATTTTGGAAGACCTTTCTTGGCAACAAGAAATGCGTTGATTGATGTTCAGTAAGGAAAGCTTACCTTCAGGATAGATGATGAAGATTTGATGTTTGATATTAATAATGCCATGAAACATGCTATTGATTATTACTTTTGTTATAATATTGATACTTTTAAAGATGATAACACTGATGATGTTAATGAGATTGTGTTAGAAACTTTGCAGGAAATATTAGGTACTAATGAAGAATTGGTGGACAACCAAGAAGAATATATGAAACCCGAAGAAGAAGAAGAGCTAAGCAAGGAGGAGCAACAAAAATTTAAAAGGAAAAGACATCAACACCAACTGTCCCAGAATTGAAGGAACTTCCGACACACCTCAAATATGCATTCTTGGAGGGAGACTCCTTCCCGGTGATTGTCTCCTCTCAACTTTCTGCTGAAATGGAGGAGCTACTGTTGGAAGTCTTGAGGAAACACAAGGCAACTTTGGGTTGGTCGATCTTGGACATAAAAGGGATATCTCCAACAATTTGTATGCACAAGATCTTAATGGAAGAGAACGCAAAGCCTGCTGCCCAGTTTCACCGCAGACTCAACCCCACCTTAAAGGAGGTGGTAAAGAAAGAGGTAATTAAATTGCTGGATGCTGGGGTGATCTACCCAATTTCGGACAGCAACAAGAACAATGAGTTAGTACCTCAGAGGACCGTGACTGGATGGCGAGTGTGTATTGATTATCGCAAGCTGAACGAAGCCACTCTTAAGGACCACTTTCCTTTGCCTTTTATTGACCAAAATGGATAAGTGACAAAAATGCCCATAAATATAATTTCATATACAATTGATAAGGATTCAAAATAAGATCAAATAAGAGACAAGTGCTCAAGAATGAAAATTGTGCACACAGGAGCACGAAGGCTCATCAATAATATCGAAAAGGAGGAATACAAGTCCTCATACATCCACAAGAGGAATATCAAATGAAACTCAAATCCGTATGACCAATACAAGAGAAGAACAAATAATAAATATAAGGAACTATGCTAGAGTTCCCTACACATGAAAATGCAAGTAGAGCGAAGTGATAAACAATAACATGGACTCTACTAAGTCCATCGCGACCTCACTCGAATAATTTCTCAACCCATGCTCATCACACAGTAGAGCTAATAGTATCACCTGCAAAAGGGAGAGAGGGGTGAGCATAAAATGGCTTAGTGAGTGGAGGTAGCACAATATTAAAAATCAATAAAACCGAAGCCCACAATGCAATACGATAAAACAACAATAAAACCATGTAATGTATGCTATATAAAACATTTGTCCTTCTTAACTACAAAAGAAAGTAGGCTAAGGAAGGAATGAATCCTCACTAAGGTCGTATGACATGTACGCATCCTAAGCAAGTTGTTGTGCAGACTGAGGCTTGCCATGTCATACCCGGACTCAGTACCTCTTCGATGTCGTCCACCTCGGGATGCAGTAGTATGCTAGGATTTTGTGCCATGTATGAAATGAACTTTATTTGCCGCACCTACTCGGAGTTGATCATTCTCCGATAAAATGCAAAATCATGCCACAAGGTGGTTTTTATCATGACAATGCATATGAGTATGGATGGACATACATTTAATAAGAAGTATCCAGCAAAAGATATTAACCAGGGAAAACCATCAAATCCCATAAAACTCGAGAAATCCGAGAAAACTCATAAAAATCATTCGAGGGATCCATAATAAGATAAGTGCCACTCATGAATCTAAGCATGAGTTGTATAATTAAAGCATGGCACACACTCATTCTTGTCATATGATGCAGAGCACACACATGAATGAAATAATCCATCCCCAAAAATACGTCTTACCTCAATGTAAGACTATGAATAGCTACAAAAGCAATCTTACTGTTATTGTGATAAATCCACTCACCTCGATATCGCGTGGTCTCATCAAATCCAACGTGTCCGAGTCCAATCAACAACGACAATGCTCTAATAAATAAGTTCATACAAGTCCTATTAAAATTGTTAATACTCTAGGACTTAAAATGATGATTATAATCATTTAATATAATTAAGTATAATTTTCGGATTTAATCATTAACACGTTTAATAATCTGAATTTAATTATTTTAAGTAAATATTTACCTTCTATGATTAATTAATTATTAGGTATAATATCTTAGGTCAAATCAATATAATCATTAAATTATATAATTGATTTATCTTTATAAATAACTCATATATTCTTTTTATTTATCTTTTTTAATTTAAATATCCACTTTTGTGAGCATTATCTTTCTACTCATTAATAAGAATATGATGAATCCAAGACACATGGCACTTCAATAAATATAGAAAAATATATTCATCAATTTGTTGTCATACTCCAGTTCCAACAACACTTGGTTTATGGATAGTTTAGTCATCAATTTTTTTCCAAATAAAAATTGGAACACTTATTTGCTGTCAAACCAACAAGCTGACCACATGACACCATTTTGTCTCATTAATCAATCATCCTTATCTTGATCCTTTCAGTTCAATCATCACTATATTTGTAGCTTAAACTTTATATAATTATCTTCTTTATAATCTGCAATACTCAACTTATTATTTTAAAAGCTCACGGTATCCATATTTTATAAAATACTTCCCTTTAGTTAATGGCGTTATCATTTTTTTTATAGTATCATACATATAATTTTTTTGAGGCAAAGGAGGATGATTAACCAGTATGTTAATCATCCACACATGAGATTATTTCATTGGTAATAAGTTGAGCATTACATAAGACAAAAGAGTGAAGGAAAAATAGCGAAAGCATCTAAACTAAGTCCATTCTTTGGTGAGATAGGTTGCATGAGCCTTGATATTCTCAACATAACAATGAGCTCCCTGAAAAATGACCCTATTTCGCTGCAACCAAAGTGCCCATAGTATAGCGAAAATCTTGGCTCGTGCCTTCTTAGTTTTGTAGATGACAACCGGTGGTGGAGAGCCTCCAGTCCTAAAGGATGTCCAGAATGTTTCCTCAGATTCACAGCTGAGCCAAGTGATGCTTGATTCCAGGTTTCCTTGGCCATAGGACATTTGAAGAATAGATGGTCTGTGTTCTCAACCTCACCAACACATAGCTTACAATCAGAAGGGGCCCTTGGCAGCAATGAGGCAGTGAGGATTCTTCTACGACGCAACAACCAAATGAAGATTTTGATCTTAATTGGAACTTTAATTTTCTAGATGAGACGGCAGTCAGTTACCAGATTGGGGTCATTTATTTGTTGAGTACCACGAGAGTTGTTATAGGCCTGTTAAACAGAGAAATTTTCTGTCGACCAGACCCAACTGTCGGAGGTAGATGGTCGCAAGGAGTAAGCTGAGATGAGGTTCAGTAGGCTAATAAGGTCCTCGAAGTGCTGATCAGATAAGGGCGATATAAAACAGGGTGCCCAACAATTGCCTTCCCAGATGTTCGAAAGAGTGGCATTTTGATCACGAGCTATAGCAAAGAGGCGAGGATATAGATTCGCTAAGGAGCCAGCCTGTTGCCGATCGTCATGCCATAATGAGAAAAGGTTTCCTGAGCCAATATGAGGAGCAAAGAGTGACCTGAGCCTGGGGGAGATCTGAGATATACTGCGCCAAAATGAGGAGTCACCAAGCTGGGGCTGGAAGCAAAGATCCCAAGAGAGTGTTTGTCCATGAGTAGCAGTAATAAGAGTGGTAAAGAGGTCATCTTTAGGTCTCATTACTCGGCAAACCCATTTGCAAAGGAGGGCGTTATTTAAGTGTCTAAGATCCAAAACTCCCAGGCCTCCCTCCAATTTTGGTTGACAAACAGAAGACCAGTCAACAAGATGAACCCCTTTGGTCCCCGGATTTGAGCCATGCCAGAAGAATTTACGTCTAATGATATTCATTTTAGTCTCAACTTGTTTGGGCATATTGAGGACTGACATGAAATAAATTGGCAGGGCAGATAGCACGGAGTTAAGTAGAATCAATCTGCCACCACGTGAAAGGGACTTGGCTTTCCAACCCTCCAATTTTTGCTCCATTCTGAGTATCACACGTGACCAGTCCTTTGGTCTTGCAATTCTGTCCAGCAGTGGTAAACCCAAATAGGAAATAGGGAGAGAGGTTGCTGATGTGTGGAGCTCAGCTGAGCATCTAGAGATTTCGCTGTCCTCCATATGAAAAGGTATGAAAGTAGATTTAGAGTGGTTGATGGACAGCCCAGAGAAATCACCAAAGAGCTCCACAAGTGCAGATGTACGTTGGGCCTCCAAAACTGAACCTTCCACAAAGAAGATGGTGTCATCAGCATACTGGAGAAGGGGAATAATCGTGTTGCCATCATCGCGTGGAGAGAAACCAGAAATTAGGCCTGAGTCGCAAAGAGAGAAAGCTGCAACAGCCAATGAATCAGCAGCAAGATCAAAAAGTAGAGGTGCAAGGGGGCAGCCCTGCCGCACCCCTTTTTGAGGCTGAATCCATTCCCCACTTGGTGAACCATTTACCAAAACAGTAAAGGAGGTTGTGGTGACACATCTCTTCATCCAGGAGATCCATAGATTTGGGAAGCCCCGCTTACATAGTGATTGCCAAAGAAAGCTCCAGTTTACGGAGTCAAATGCCTTAGTAAGATCCACCTTCCAAATGAAACCCTTGCGTTTTGTCTTCTTCCAATTAAAGATCATTTCCGAGGCCAAAACATAGCTGTCCAAGATGGATCTCCCACGATTGAAAGCCGATTGAACTGGGGATATCGAGTCATCCATAACAACACGAAGCCGGTTCGCTAGGACCTTGGATACAAGAAGGTAGATTGCATTGGAGAGGGCAATGGGACGATATTCTGAAAGGCCCTCAGGGGAAGATGTCTTCGGAATAAGGAACATAAAGAAGTGGGTTCAGCCTTTCAAAACCATAGTTTCCATCATAGAATTCATGGAAAACACCCATGATATTATCTTTAAGGAGGGACCAAAAATTGCAAAAGAATAGAACTGGGAATCCGTCGGGGCCAGGAGATCCCTCTCCCTTGAGGTCTTTAAGGGCAGTCCATACCTCAGTTTCGAGAAAGGGTGTGATCAGCGGAGGCTCCTGATCAGGTCTCAAACACTTGACACCCCTGCCGAGCCATTGCCAAGAGCTGCAACGGCCACGTTTCGTGGAGTTTCGGAAATAATTTGTAGTTGCTTGCCGAATCCGGTCTGCTTCCTTAATCTCCTGCCCATCAATTATCAATCTGTCAATTCTATTTGCCCTTCTGCGGCCACTGATACATCGATGGATAAAACGTGTGTTGGAGTCTCCTTCTTTGAGCCAGAGTTGTCGGGACCGCTGCCGCCATAAGGCTTCCAGTTTGCAGTCTTCCTGTTGAACAGCTATCTGGAGTTTGATTCTTTCTTTGATTTCAGAGTCCGATAGGGTTCTGCTGTCTTCAGTTCTGTCAAGCTTGGATATAGAGTGAAGGGCCTCAGATTTGCGTTGAATCAATTGTTCCTTAAATTTCCTGCAATAGGAGCGAAGAAAATTCCGAAGCAGCTCGAGGCGCAGAAACAAGGTTTTAGTAGCAGATGTGGAAGTAGGGAAGCTGTGCCATTTATGTTCGATTAGATCAGAGAATTCTGGGTCAGATAACCATGCCTTTTCAAACTTGAAGTAGGAGCCCCATCTATTCTCCGCATTTGAGCGCCAAAGAATAGGAGTATGATCGGAGAAAGGGCGGTCAAGTGCAGTCACCTCAGCCAACTGGAATTTGTCTGCCATCTCAACTGAACAGAGAAAGTGGTCAAGCTTTGATTTAGCATGAGGAGAGGCGGAGCTGCGCCAGGTGAAGCGACAACCCTTCGTTGGCAGATCAATTAGGCCTAGTTGATTAATTAGTTCTCGAAATTGTCTCGTTGCTCTACTTCTGATTTGATTGTCGGTCGGCCTGTCCTCACTGTTGAGGGTCACATTAAAATCACCACCAATGAGCCATGGTGTGCCATCATAGCGCTCCCCAATGTCTTGAAGCTCCTCGCAGAGGATGTTTCTATTTACGCTCAGAACCGGACCATACACGCATGTCACTAGGAAGCGGTGATTGTCCGATCGGGAGAGCAGGATTGCAGAAATACAAAACTTGGAAGAAAAAGAGGTCTCAAGATCAAAAAGATTTTCACGCCAACCAATTACAGAACCCCCAGACTTGCCCTCAGCCTTCAGTGCGACAAATTTGCTCATCCAGGAACCATCGGTTGTTTCCAGAGTAAATCAGAGAAATTTTGCAACTTGGTTTTTTGCAGCAGAGCAATATCAACTTTCCAATCCCGTAGATAACTTCCCAAGGTGCTCCTTCGCCTTGCGTCTCCAAGGCCCCTGACGTTCCAGCTGAGTATCTTCATCCTGAAACTGAAGGGGCACTCCTCCTAGATTTTATGGAAGATTCTGATCTCGCTCCAGATTTAAGCAGTGATCGGAGTTCACGTGAACCCCGATGTCTTTCCCAGACGTGAATAGCCCTCGCAACTTCTTTAAGGATCTCCGCCGGGTGGTTTGGGTTGTCAAGAAGAGGGAGGGGAGCCATGTCACCTTCCAGTTCGATGCAGTTCAGAGATGCGGGTACATAGTCTGGGCTCTCCGCCTTGTGTGGTCTGATGGTGACAGCAAGCGGAGAGCTGGGAGTAGACCTGGCTGCAGGCGACGAGCTCTGAGGCAACCTGGCAGCGGACGGGGAGTTCGAAGGGACCCCCACTTTTGCTGATGGATTATGCCTGGGTTGTCAGCTGTGGAGGATTTCAGTTGTTTTGCGTCTGGATTATTTGTTTCAACGTTAGGCTGTGCCATGTCAACCTGGTTTGATATAATTAATACTCCCATTTTACTAATTCTCCCCATGTTTATTAATTCATACAGAAATTGCCAGTTCATAGTTACATTATTATGTACATCACACTTATGATGGTGACCAGTACTTTCATCATCTCACTTAGTATAGTAAGTGCATTTTAAATTAAATATAGATCCTCACTTAAACTTGTGGACAGCTTAGTATAGGTCACAACACAAGGTTCACAACTCAACTTATTTCAGTTAACAACAATACCATCACAACACATCACTCTTCTATTATAATTTAGATAGTTTAATAGTTACTGCTTCATTTATAATTTCTGGCGTGCTAACAATGACATCTAAAACTTATACTAATGAGTAGTGATGTTAAAGATTCGTCCGGAGGTTACCAGCAAGGAAACAATTGATGCTCTGTCACTCTGTTAATAATCCATTGTTCACTGATGGTTGTCCTCTCCGGCGTCGCTCGATGAATTGTCAACGAAACAGGTCAGCAACATCAGATTCGTGTGGCAAGAAATGGAACACCGGCGAACCCCTTTTACAGTGACCACTGAAACAGTAAGAACGACATTGCGACATCACAAACACACTCAGAGAACCCCCAATGTACTATACAAAATCAGCCATGAATCCCATTGGTTCACCAGCAGAAACGAAGAAATCGCAGTGGAAAAATAGCCAGAAACCCTGCGTTCTTACGTCCATGGCCTCGATGTGATCGGAAGAGACGAGGAAACACTGTAACATTCAATTCATACCACAAATCAGCACTACCACACGGCCAAACACGAATATAATGTGACTACACGTACCAGAAGAGGAGGCGAACATTGCTCCGTCTCCGGCAATGTCCCAAAGCCCGAGCGGCGGCGCTCCAACCTCACAAAAATAGCGACATCGCTAACACACATTGAAAGTCCAAATCAAAACCACACAAAATTCACAAAATCGCAGAAGAACGAAAGGCACTAACTGAAAAAAGAACGATGGCTCAATGATGCCGAATCATGTCGCTTTCTCCCCTACACAATGCCGCGAACAGATCTCGTCTGAGTCGGAGTTATGCCCGGAAACACCTCAACTCCTGCACCATCGCGCTCGCGTCACGGCCGTACCTTCCGATGGCCGCGACATCATCGGAAAGCTGCCTGGCCGGGGCATCCTGGAGCGACGGCTGCATCGTGCGGGAAGGAGAGATCGTGAGAGGGAGAGAAGAAAAAGAAAGGGGAAGTTTTTTTTTTCAGGACACGTGGCATTGATCCTTTTATGTTATTTATTCCTGACCTACGAAATGATAGAGATGTCCTCATTAGTTGAGAGAAATCACAAAATTGCCACTTTGAGCTTTTTGAAAAGTTCAGGCCCGTTACAATGTTCTCTATGTCCCTCCTCTTGAGCCTCTTTGAGGTTCAAGTCTCTCTTCTTCTGGAGTTCTTCACTCTTTTAATTTCTTTCTTCCTTTTTATAATTATTAGAAAAGGGAGTCTCATATGGCTCATATCCTGCTGTCCTCATGAACTCTTTCACAACATCCCAATGACGACAGACTTAATTATGATGAACAACAATATCTTTACTGACTTCAGTACTCTCGAACTCCTCCTCAACTGCTCCTCTTCGATTTTCTTCAGTAGTTCAAGAGTTTGACTTAGTTGGGTGAACATTGTGCTTAGTTGAGTTAACACGGTATCCACTTTGGTGCACAAGGAAGTCCAATATGCTCTACTTGGTGGCCATGTGATTGAGAATGTGGAGGTGCCAGCAGCTGTGGAAGGTGATGATGCGTAAAATCCAGAAGTGCAAAAGAAAAGGCAGCAAGTATACTGATCGCGCACAAGTAATATAGAAGATGAGAAGGGATATCGTTCCCACGAAGATTGTTGTGAATTATCTTAATCAATTCTAAGGTGATTTGGGAGAATCAGTTTAATGAATGCTTATTTAATTGTTCAGAATAGAAACTAAGAAAATAATTAGAAGAAGAAGTATAAATGTGATAATTGGCTAGGTGTATTCAAGAGATGGAGAATGCAAGAGTTTGTTCACCACTAAGTCGATTGGATTTAGTTAAGTACGAATTATTCCTAATGATGGACTAGGTATGCTAATTGTGTGATCTCCTCAACAGGTGCAATCACCTATCTTAATTTTAAAATTAATAAGGATGTTCAAACAAGTCCACCTCGTACGAATCCTCAATTAAGATGCAATATTGTGCTGCAAATTTAAACTATTGATTGCTTAAACAAGACTCACCAATAGACCACACAACCTAAATCTTAAACAAGTATTCAAACTGAGATATGCAATAGTAAGACTTATATTTTTAGATCAATTCTTCCTACAAATTAGATCTTAAACTCTTCTACACTAAACAGTTAATAAAAGATATTCAAGATCATCTCAGAGGAAAAATAACATTAAGAACACATCGCATATTCAAAGGAACAATTTATAAGATCATCTAATCAACATTAGGGTTCACAAACTCCCAAAAATGAACTACTCAATAATAAAATCATTCATAACTAAACAACATAAGAAATTCATCTCAGAAAATAAAGAATTACATAGAATACTAAGGACGAAGTCGAACAATCTTCTAGCGAATGAATCGTTCTTTCCTCCCAATTCAGTAGCCTCTAGCTTTCGTCTTCTCTTCTCTAGTGGTTGAATCAATTCCCAGCCAGTCGTCCTCTCAATATTCTGAAAATATCCTTTTATACTCTGCTCCAAAACTAGGGTTTCGTCATAACCTTCGCATTCAATCAACATTTTCTCCACCAAAAGTCATGATAAAATCCTATAAAAGTCTCTTATAACTCTTAAAAATGTCTCTTAATCAGTCCTCCAAGGGTTCAGATCAATTATACTTCTTCCTGACCGTCGAATCTCGTGATAACCTCTAAAACCGTAATTCCGTAGTTTCATAATGGCATGTGAAGAAACATAACAGTCCGTAAGTTAACCATTTCCGATTAGTATTCATACCTCACGGCCTGTAACGGGTCTTCACGGCCCGTAAGTCGGGATCAGATCGGGTGGCTTCAAGATGTCACAATCAACTTACGGCCCATAACAAGTAGTCATGACCCGTAACAGGTAAATCTCCGCTATGTTGTCCACTAGAACGATTGTGATCATGCATGACGGCTCGTGATGTGGCAACTGCTGATATCTTGGACAATATCACGGCCCGTAACTCCTCATAATGGCCCGTGACGATTTGTGATATGTGATGGAGCTTCTGTGAAGGTCGTAATGTAGATGTTGTGGCTGTGACCTTCATCATCGCGCCATGTAATGATTCATAACGACTCGTAACAAGTTGAACAGAAGTGTCGTCTTGCACTGTCGAGGTCGTAATATTAAGTTGCGGCTCGTGACATCGGACTAACTGCACCTCTGATCTCATCACGCCCCGTAAATCATGCACAGGTCTACTTCCCGGGGTGATTTCATCCACTTACAGCCCGTGATGAATCATCTCGGCCCGTAACATCTTCGCTATAGCTGATGACCGCTTCAGTAGATGTCGTGATATGCAGTGACGCCTCGTGAGGTGTCACGTCATGGCCCGTAACGATTAGTAATAGCCTGTAACTTCTGGAATGAACTTGCCTTCTCCACTGGATAGATCGTGATGCCTCTTAGCGACCCGTGACAGCTGAAACTATCCTTTTATGCCTTCATCATGGCCCGCAATGTGGTATCACGACCCATGATATATCTGTAATATGATTCTCGTATATTATAGCCCTTGAGCCTCTCCTAAGCTGATTCCCTGCAAAATTAACATCAACATGAGTAGAACCATGACTCGAAACAATATGAACAAAAATAGAACTAAATGGATTCGTGCAAATGTGAAAGTGACTCAAAATCATGCATCATGCATGTCCAAAAACATGTTAAAATAAGCATGCATCAGGTGACCTAAGTGATTGAGAAGTCTGGTCCGGGATGTCAATTGTAGATGGATTTCTGATGGTTTCAGGTTCTTGATTTGGAGTGTCCTGATACTCAAATGTGGAGGGGTAGTCAGGGTAGAGAAGTAAATTTTGTCATGTTTAGTGGGGAATAGAATCTCTTCGTTTTTGGCAAATAGGAGTTTAAGGGTTTTGCGAACCATGAAGGTGATAAGGTTTCCAAAATAGAAACGAGCTCCATTGGTCCATTTATAATGCACTTTCTCTTTGATTTTGATTAATTGATACAAAATCAGATTTCCTAGTGAGATTCTATGGGTTGCAGGATCTACTAGATGTGCAAGGACAGCTAGATCAAGGAGATTTAATCCTGTGTAGTGACCAGCCTCAGGAAGAACTACATGTGTGATTATGTGATGGACAACTTTCATGAAAGGGGAGAGATACTTATGGAAAGATACTTGAACATATGTATCTACTCTTCCTCCACTCATAGCTACTGCAACTTGATTCTGAGTGTAGGTGGTGTGAGGCCAATGCATTGGAGCAAGCTTTATGTGGGGGAAACCAGGGGTATCAAGAATTTCATTTAACTTAGATTCTGTCATGAAAAAATGTTTGCCATGCAGATAAGTTTTGATTTCTTGATGAAGTGTCATCGTAGGTTAGATTTGCATAGAAGTGTTTGACAACATGGGGATGAACAGACTCATCAAGGTCAAGAAATGTGATCCAGTCACATTGTTCAAAGGTTTCTTTGAGACCAGGAAGTTGAAGACTTTCC
>LTAE01010731.1:5485-17497 GCA_001647135.1 Pontederia paniculata
TCCAAACCTACGATTATGGTATGATAGTAATTTTCTATTTGACCTTCATGCTTACACTGATTCAGACTTTGTTGGACGTAGAGTAGATAGAAAAAGTACTAGTGACATTTGTGTTTTCCTTGGTAGCTCATTAATATCTTGGGCTAGCAAGAAGCAAAATTCAATTGCTTTTCCACAGCTGAAGTTGAATATATAGCTGCTAGAAGCTGTTGTGCACAATTGTTATGGATGAAACAACAACTTCTAGACTATGGCATAACATGTTAAACTATTTCATTAAAGTATGACAATACCAATGCAATAAAGATGACTAAGAATCCTATATAGCATTCCAAAACTAAGCACATTGATTTAAGATATCATTTCATTCATGAACATGTATCTCACAAAATCATCTCTATAGAATATGTCCAATGGCGAAACAACTAGCTGAAATACTCACAAAACCCTTAAGAGGAGACAAGTTTAATATGCTGAAAAGAGAAATTGGGATGTTGGACTTGGGAACCTGATGAACAACTCAACTTATTGGTGACTTGCCTATGCAAGTATCACTGATCAATAAAGTTGTACATTAATTGTGTTGCACAACACATACGTAGTGCTTATCTATTTAATCTTATGATTATTTTTCCTTTGTCTTCTTGGTAGATGTCCACCCAAGATAGGAATGTTAAATGGTAAAGTTCGAGTATATTGGGTATAGGCTTTGACCACAAGTTTTCAGACGACCACTGCATATATTTCGAGCGTCCAAAATATTATTGATATCTAATGATCCCGAGCATCGAGCGCCTATTGTCAATTTTCGGGCGACCAATGTCAATAGGATATATATGAATCTGGAATATCCCAGATTTTGGTCGACCACTCTATGCGCTTAGGGCGACCTCTGGTTAAAACCTATAAACTTGCTTCGAAGTTTGGGCGCCTAGTGTTTATACTTCGGATGATCAAAGTTAAACCATGACTCAAATCTAGTTCGAACATAGGGCATTCACTAATGTCATAGGACGACCACTGTGACTGTGACCCAAAATTCCTGCTACTTCGGTCGACCTATGATTTCTTTCGGGCGACTGATGTCACGAACACTATAAATAGTGGGACATCCTTAACCATCCCCATCTTTGGATTATTCTCAAAGGACGACCTTTGTTCTTCCACTCAGAACAAACTTCTTGACTCCGAGCAAACATTGAATCTCTCGTAATCTTTCGTGCTCCGGAAAGGATCAAGATCTTCTCAAACAAAGATTCGAACAACTAGGTAAACCTAAAATCTCATCTCTGTGCATTTTTTGCCTAGGTTTTTAGTGTTTTCTTTCTAAGTTCTAAGCAAACCAACATCTTGCTCTTGTTGTGAACTTTCTTCACAGGATCAAATATGTTCAATTTCTGTTATTACTCTATATCCCTCTTGTATTAGTTCCTTCTGAATTTGAACCCTTGATTCATCGTTCTTTTTTATCCTACCATGGTGAAACCCAAGCATTTGTCAATTTGTCTAAGTCTTAATCCACTTCCATCATGTCTCATACTAAGAGAATGACCCAGAAACAAAAACCTTCAAAAAAGAAAGAAAGAGGAGAATCCTCTTCACAAATCCCACAATCAACTGAAGATCAACTATCACAACCTTTCAAGAAGAGAGATAGAGGAGAATCCTCTTCACAAATCCCACAATCAACTGAAGATCAACTATCACAACCTTCCAAGAAGAGAGATAGAGGAGAATCCTCTTCTCGAGCTCCACTCACGGACAGAGTAGAGTCCCCTCAGGTCCAAGAAACACCCCAATCACCAGAAAAGGATGCTCCCTTCTATCATCCTAAGTACATTAGTGAAACTATCATGAACCAATACCAACTCTTCTATAATTACCAAAGAATAATTGAACCACAATATTTCATTGATTGGGAAGGTCTTCAACTCCTCGACCTTAAAGAAACTTTTGAGCAATATGATTGACTCAAATTCCTTGATCTTGTTGAGCTAGTTTACCCTTATGTTGTCAAACACTTCTATGCAAATTTAACCTATGATGCCATCCATAAAGAAATAAAGTCCTATTTGCATGGTAGACAGTTCTCGATAACTAAGTCTAAGTTAAATGAAATTCTTGATACTCTCGATTATCCTCACATGAATCTTGCTCCTATGCACTGACCTCACACTTCCTACAATCAAAATCAAGCTGCACTAGCCATGAGTGGAGGAAGAGTAGACACTTTCATTCAAGGATCATTTCACAAGCACCTTAGCCCAAACATGAAAGTTATCCATCATATCATAACCCATATAATTCTTCCTAGGGCTGGACATTATACAGTGGTAAACCTTCTTGACTTAGCTGTCCTTGCTCAACTTGTTGATCCTGATGCCCCTCACATCTCACTAGGAACCTTCTCATCTATCAAATCATAAAATCCAAGGAGAAGGTTCATTCCAAGTGGACTAAGGGTGCTCATCGTTATTTTGGCAGCCTCATCACCTTTATGATTCGCCAAACCTTTCGAAACATTCTATTCTTTGACAAAGAAATTATCCTTCACTCTACTCGTGCGGCTCGAATCTCCTCTTCAAGCTTGACTAGAAAGGGATTGACCCAGAAAACTCCTCTGGACAATGAGCAACCTACTGGAACTTAGTATCAGGACACTGAGACTACTAGAACCTCCCCTGCAGAACAAGTGCCTAGAAAACCTACTCACCCTCATAGAAAGGCTGCAGTTACTTCCTCCTCTTCCACATGGCCCCCAAGTCGAGAAGAATGGGATTCACTTTGTGGCAAAATGAACACCCTATCTAGTCAGTTGAGTCAAGCTATTGACTTGCTGAAGAATATCATTACGCGAAAGGATAGAGTTGATGAGATACGTACTGGTGTGTGTGTTTGTCGTGCCTTCTCCAACTACGACTGGCGCCAAATGGAAGACTTCATCAGAGCGCCAGGGCATGATCCTAATGTAACTGAGTTTTTCCCTTATGATGATTACAAAGGGGGAGAAAGAGGTCAGAGGAGTGGCCACCAAGGGGAAGAGGAAGGCGGAGGCCAAGAAGAGAACCAAGGTGGAAATGACAGTGGCATTCAAGGAGAAGATGCTGGGCAAGAAGAAGGCCAAAGGGAAGAGGGTCAAGAAGAAGAAGGTCAAGAAGCTGTCCACCAAGAAGGTGAAGTCTGCCGGCAAAGAGAAGAAGAAGGAGGATGAGAAAGAGTAGAAGAAGAGGAAGTTCAGGAAATGGGAACACATTCTTGGGGAGATAAGATACAAGAACTGGTTGCTATGCAAGGGGATGAAGTTATTGATATTGACAGTTTAATAACAAGAGTAACAGATAAGATAGTGGAAGAGACTGCCCAGAAAGTTATGGAAGAAGACCTCTCTACTAGAAAAATAGAAAATGCATCTTCTTCTTCCAAGAACGCAACCAAGAGCAGAAAGAAAAGCCCCTCCCCTTCAACTGCTACTCCTCCTAAAAATAAATTTGAAAAAAGTTTTGGAAGAAGACATAAGGATAAGGACAAGAAGAAATAGATAGATATCACTTTACTCTTGTATGATAAACAAAATTTGTGTGTCTCTTGTGTTTCTCATTCTTCTCAAAACTGAAATATTTTGAACTTGAGTGTTCATGCTAAATAAATTGTGTATGACAAGTTGTTTATCTTTGAAATGCCATGATTTTAGATATGAATGTATTCTACAATGTTATGATGTTTTGAAATATGCTTTTCAATGATAACTTGTAACCCATCAAAACCTCAATCTTTAAGTTCAATGTATAAATGTTTCTGAATTTGAATATCATTAATATGCATGTGTCAAGGGGGAGAAATGCTTAAAAAAGGGAGATATATGATTTAAGAGGAGTAAACCTGGTTAGTTAGACTTATATTTGGATTATCATTTGAAACTAACCCTAAGTCACTCCTCAATAATTCGTAATTATCCAAAAAGGGGAGATTATTGAATCTAAAATCTCGAGATTATTTTGATGTTCATAAATTAATGAGGAAGCTTAGTTATGCTAATGATTTTCAATTTGATGTGTGAAACAGATAAGATTTTTACTTCTGACAGTCATAAGTCATCCAAAAGTTGTGAAACAGATGACCTTTGTATATAGAAGAGTGGAGAAAAATTCTATGTATAGGAAGGTCGTCCTAAGAGTCTAAAGAAAGCGACCGAAGCCAAGAACAAAAAGTTGAAGATATGAAGCTAAGTGAAGAAAGACTGTCCGAAGTATTCAGTAAGGAACTAGTGAACGTCCAAAGGAAGTTCCGAAGAGGAAGAAAGGTCGTCCAAAATATTCAGTAAGGAATCAGTGGATGACCAAAAGAAACTCAGAAGAGGAAGAAAGGTCGTCTGAAGTATTCAGTAAGGAATCAGTGGACGACCAAAGGAAAATCAGAAGAGGAAGAAATGTCGTCCGAAGTATTAAGTAAGGAATCAATGGACGACCGAAGTAATTCGAAGAAAAAGAAAGGTCGTCCAAAGCATTCAGTGCGGAATCAATGGACGACCAAAGGAGTTCAGAAGAAGAAGTGAAATCAACTAAGGTCGTCCGATGTATCTGAGCTGAATCAATGGAGACCGAAGTGATTCGAAAAAAAGAAAGGACGTCCGAGGTATTCAATGCGGAATCAGTGGACGACCAAAGAACTTCAGAAGAAGAAGAAAGGTCGCCCGATGAATTGGTTGAAAAATCAACGAACGACCTAAGCAAGCTTGAAGAAAAAAGACTAAGACAAATTAGGTCGTCCGATGTGTTCTGAGTAAAGCCGTGGGCGACTGTAGTAGACTTGAAGATGTCAACCAAAGGTAGAAGCCAAGCAAAGGATGCCCGAAGTCTTTGAGAGAAACCAGCGGGCGACCAAAGAAAGGTTGAAGAGAAAAGTTCAAGTAAAGAAAGGCCGTCTGATGGATTCATATAACATCAGTGGGCGACCGAAGCAGCTTGAAGCAAAAAAAAGAAGAAGCGGACGCCCGATGTGTTTAGTGGAACATTAGTGGACGACCAAAGCAAAATGAAAAAAAATTGAAGAGAAATTTATAGGACGCCCGAAGAAGGATGGGACGACCTATGGAAATTGAGTCGATGAACTAAAACTGAAGCCACGACTTCGGACGCCCGAAGATGGACTATGGACGACTGAAGCACTAGCCTACAGACCGAAGGTTGAATTCACCAGAGCAGCGGTTGCCCGATGAAGAAGCGGTCGATCGAGGAGTTGGTGAAAAGCACTGTACTTTGTTTAATGACTAGTTTCAGAGAGAGAGAGAGAGAGATAGAGATTAGACTGTTTTGTAAGGCTATAAAGTTGAGTCCCAAGAGTCTAAGAACCAATTTTAGCCATTTTGGATTTTGAGAAATTGTGAGCTTAAGAGATAACCTTAATTTCTCCTTCTAAGAGCATTCTTGTGAGAATCCATAGTAGAAGAAAGTTGTGAGTGTTCAAGTTTGAGCTCAAAATTGTAAGAGGTTTTTCTCCTTGCCCTCGAAAGCAAGAAAGAAAAAGAAAAGTGTAAGGGAGCCTTCGCCCTTGAAGAAGGAGAGATAGTGATCTCCAGAGGTCTCGAGATCGAGAAGACTGGAGTGGGAACGTAGGTCAAGAGTTTTGAACCTCGTCAACAAACTTGTTGTGTTTATTTTTCTTTCTTCCATTTTGCTATACTTGAAATTATCTTGTAAAACAATTTAGAGTCAAAATTTTTAATACACCAATTAACCCCCCCACTTGGTGCCATCTAGTTCCTACATATTCATGATTATTTTCTAGTTCATTATAATTAATTTTCTTAAACATTTATATTTATCTATTATTAAAAGAAATGAAGCCTTAAGAAAAATAAGTCATATTTTTTAGAAAATAATAAGGCATAAAGTTGATAAGCCACATATCAACAATAAATTTTTTTATTGATTTCATCCTGTGTACAAGCACACTAACAAAGATGTGATATAAATTTTCTTTCATGTGTATATATATATATATATAAAGGAATCAATTGTCTTAGGACAAAATAGGTCACGTCAAGTGGTCGGTGCTCTCTTATAAAGCCACATATCACATTCAAATAAAATTATTTGAATATTAATGATAATATAATGTATGACTAAATTGTAATTAAATATGATTCATATGATAGCATATATGTTAAATAAGTAGCGCATAAAAGTTTATTAAATATTTTAATGTATGTATTTTCTTAAAAAATAGTATGGTTAAACATATTAAGATTAGTATGTTTAAACTATCCAAATATATTTTAGTACATTATTTATATTGATTATTAAAATTATTGTCATCAAAATGATGGAAGGTGAGAGATTAATGGAAAAATGGCATGAGGTGTGATTTTTTATTATATATTGATGATTAATGGAAACGAATGAATATGACCATTATGCCAACATATAAATTTAATATTCAAAGAATAAAATTTTGATATTCTTATGGGTTCAATCCTAGGAAGTCTAGTCTCGAAATTGGAATGTTTTTAATTATAATACGTAATTTATGAGTTTTGAATTTTAAATTCAACATGACTCAATTTGTTAGGACATAGAAATGAAATAGAAAATTATCATTTTTCTAACATTTCTATGGTCATTAAAGAATAAGTTAAAACAATATATTTATATTGATTAAATTTCACAATTCTTTTTTTGGCAAAAATTATAGTCCTTCAATATGATTTGTTTTGTAATTATTATGAATATTATAACTGACCTAACTCATTTTGCCATGAACAAAGTTGCAACCAAATTGTTGTTGTAAATTCATGAAATGAAATTTTGTGTATACAATTATACTTTTATATTCTTGTTTTAAAGGATTACTTATCTATTAATTGTAAGGCCACAAGAGTCAAAATACAAGATCTCAAAGAGACCCGGAGGAGGGCCCTCCTCCCAGAAATTATCACCAGATACTGCTCTTCCTATGTTTGCTAATTTGCCTGCAGCTCTATTTGCTTCCCTGAAGCAGTGAATACATAAGAAACTGGCAAAAGATTTTGATAAGTGCATGATATCGTCCACTATGCTCCATATTGTTGAGCTTGATGATTGATAATCTACACGAGATTTGTTGAGTCGAGTTCCAAGATAACATTCTGATATCCCATTGAGGCAACTTTCCTTACTCCGCACAACACTCCCCATGCTTCTGCTCATATCATTGATACCGCATCATATCTAAGTGAACCTGCATTTAAACACAACCCCTTATCAGTTCGAATAATAAAGCCTGCTCCCCCTGCCTCTCCTGCTCTAATGGAAGAACCATCCGAGTTTATTTTGACTCGGTTAGGGGGAGGGGGCTCCCACGGGACCACAATTGGGTCCTGGGGGCGTGATGCCTCAGAATGGTGGCATTCTGCATATTCCATTGTACCCAGCCAAAGCCCTGCACCATACTATCGGGACGGTTGCCCTTTTAGAATTGAACACTGTAGGTTCGAAATGGCACCAAGAAGGGGGAGGGGGTGAATTGGTGTATTAAAAAAAACTTTCTCTACGTTTTATTTAATTGATGAGTTATACTAGTGGAAGCATATAAGTGAAAGTGTAACAAATAAAGAGAGGAGAACGAGAGAGAAAAACAAAACAAGCACACAAACACAAAGTTTGTTGACGAGGTTTGGTCGAACTCCTGGCCTACGTCCCCACTTTGGTCTTCTCGCACTAGAGATCTTCGGATATCACTGAATTCCTTCTTCAAGGGAGAAAGCTCCCTTACAACTTCTCCTTTCTTTCTCGAGGACAAGGAGACTTTGGCGGACGTCCGGGGATCTCATTAGGAAGTGAGCGGACGGCCAAAGTACTGAGAAAGGAGGGAGCGGACGTCCGAGGATCTCAATGTGGAATGAGCGGATGCTTGAAGTATCCACAAAGTACTTTCTTTCTCGGACGTCTCGGACAACCTCTTACACTTCCTAATGAGATCCCCGGACGTCCGCTCCCTCCTTTCTCAGTACTTTCTTTCTCGGACGTCCTCTCATTTCCACTAAAATCTTCGTACGTCCACTCTCTTCTCCTGACATTCTCTGGACGTCCACTGACACCTCGCCAGATTCCTTGGACGTCCGTTCCTTCTTCTGTCAGACATCCTGGTCGACCGCTGCTCTGTCTCTTCAGACTTTGGACGACCTCTAATACAGCATCGGTCGTCCGCCCATCCTGCGGTCGTCCGATCTCCAGCCTCCATCAGTTCTCACAAACTCCTGGACGTCCGCTTGTCTTCTCGCCAAGACTCCGGGCGACCTTTGTCTTCACCAGATGTCCACCGGTTGTCCACACTTCATCTGTGGTCGACCAGCCTTTTGTCTGTCATCTGCTTTGATCGTCCGCTGCTTATACACTTAGAGCCTTCGGATGTCCACTCCATCCTTGGCAATCTTCTGGTCGTTCATTGTCTCCGCCTTGAGCCCTTTGGACGCCCATTGCCTTCTTCCTCAGTTTTTCGGTCGTTCGCTCTTCAACCTCGAACGATCTCTCCTCTGCTTAGCCAAGACCATTCTTCGACTAAGTTTTCACTGGGCGTCCACTTCTCCTTGGACGGCCCGTTCTTCATCCTTTGGTTATATGGGTGATACCTTCGGTCGTCCACTCCTCAACATCGGGCGACCTCCCTGTTAAGCCCTTCTTTGCGGTCGTCCACTTTATATCTTTGGTCGACCGTTCAAACTCTGACTCCTCTTCACATGCATTCTCCTTCATTATTGCTCGACCACTTCATATGCTTAGGACGACCACTGCACACATAGAGTTCACCTGTTAAGCCCTTCTCTGTGGTCGTCCACTTTATATCTTTGGTCGACCGTTCAAACTCTGAGTCCTCTTCACATGCATTCTCCATCATTATTGGTCGACCACTTCATATGCTTAGGACGACCACTGCACACATAGAGTTCTTCTGAATATGTCTTCTGTGTGCATAGGTCGTTTGTTCCTTTAGCTTTGGTCGACCTATCAACTTCTGAACTTGAACATCCTGTTTCAAAAATCAGCTCAACAAGTTCATTAGTTTAAACTAAGTTACCTTACAAATTTGTGATCATCAAAATAATCTCAGGATCCTAGATTCAACATAAGCTCCATAACAAGAAAGCAAAAATCGACTTTAATTTACACCTGGATTTAGGGGGCAGCAAGGATCCTTCCTCTACCCAAGAGCCCTGAGACCAATTGTCTCTATATTGGAAGTGGTATGAGACTTGTGATTCAAAAAGAGACCAAAATTCTAGAGCCACAGAGCAAGAGAAAAATAGGTGAGAAGTAGTTTCAGGAATGATGCCACAGAGGGGACAGAGGGGGTTAATCCCATTTTCAAAACTAGATAGTAGGTCACTAGTGGGTAGTCTACCATGCAGTAATTTCCAAAGGAAGAAATGAATTTTAAAAGGACAATCTATCAACCATATTGTTCTCCAAGCAGGTTGTCCATGTCCCATGAGATGATTAGGCTGGCGACACAAGGAATAATATACAGATCGGGCAATAGCACGTCCATGGGTATCATGCACCCAGAGCCACCTATCATCCCTAGCTTGAGCAGGCACAAAAATAGCAGTAGTAGAATTTACCAAAGCTTGACCAAAACACTGATGCAATAGAGGCATGTTACACTTATTAGTAGAAATGAGGTCCTTCATAAAGTTGCATATCAACATTAACAAAAGTGGGCATCCATTGCAGAGGGGTACATAAAAGCCAGGGATCAGATATAACCTTTGTGGTACATCCGTTGCCAATAAACTTTTTAAAGCCATGTTTGGTCACATGCATAGTGTTTAAAATCATACGCCATGACCATGTGATGTTTCTTACATGTACCTCTTGATTTGGTAACGATGGGTATGGTTTACCGTATTTGTTTAGGATCAGTCTGACCCAGGGGGTATCTTCTTCATTTAGATCCCTGAGAATCAGCCTAGCTTGTAGAGCATTCCTAATCAACCTAGAGTTTCTGATGCCTAGACCTCCATAATCCTTTGGCAGTTATACCGTGTCCCAGTTAAGTAGGTGTAACCCTCTTTTATTTTCATGTTTGGACCACAAGAAACCTCTAGCTAACTTTTCCAGCGAGTCAAGCACTCCCCTTGATATGTAAGAGACCCCTGGATGTAGTTAGGCATGGAATTGAGCACTGATTTGATCAGTACTGTTTTACCTGCCATATTTAGTGATTTCATTTTTCATCCTGAAATTATATAGGTAACTTTATCTACTAGTTGTTGTTGGTTGGACATAGGAATATATTTGTACGAGATTAAGGTCCCCAGGTATTGAAAGGGGAAAGTTCCCAACCTTATTCCCAGCATATTCAGGATGGCAGTCTTCCTTCTAGGGTTTAATTTTGGTGGCAAATAAACTTCATATTTCAAGGGGTTAAACCTTTGGTTTATGAAGTAATAATATAACTCCATGATTCTCTTAATTTCTTTACAGTTTTTTACATGTGCAGCCACACATATAATCAAATCATCTGCATATAGGAGGTAACTAAGAGAGAATGATCATATGGAGTAAGGTATTAAGGAGCCAGAGGCTACTGCTTGGTTCATTATGGTGGACAATAATTGGATAACAATGATGAAAATATAAGGATGTTGAATCTAGGATCCCGAGAATGTTTTGAATGATCACAAATTTGTAAGTGAACTCAGCCTGTACTGATGAACTTGTTTGAGCTGATTTCTGTAACAGGATATATTTAAGTTCAGTACTGCGGTCGACCTGAGCTAAAGGAATAGATGACCACTGCACACGTTATATATATCAGAAGAACCATATGTGTGCAGTGGGCATCCTAAGGATATAAGCGGTCGACCAGCAATAGAGGAAGAGAGCATATGANTGACGATTGGGTATGTCCCACATTATATAAAGTGTTGGTGATATCGGTCGCCCAGATGATATGATAGGTCGACCGAAACAAGAGAGCTAGTTATATTAAAGCTCAGCGGTTGTCCTATGATTCAGTGGGTGACTACATTTTCCAATTTTCGGTCGTCCGAAACATAGTAGCGGACGTTCGTTGCTCCTAGAGTCACACCATCGGACGTCCTGAGCTATATCATTGGTCGTCCAAAGATATCTAAGGATTCGAACCGGTCGTCCTGAGTTAATAAGGGTCGTCTGATGATCAAGAGATGTTCATCATGGAGGAAATGTGGACGTCTGAAGATTATAGTGGACGTCCGCTGATAGAGATCACTCTGAATGTAGATCCTCAATGTGCGCGGGTGGAAGTGTCTGCACAAGAGATGGAAGCTGGTCAAACAATCATGGAAATGCAGGCCAAGAAAACCTTACAAGAAAGAACAATTGCTATTGAAATTAACGACATGTTGGCTGGTGTAATAGATAAAATACTAGAAGAAATAGCTGACAGAGTTCTAGTTGAGGACCAAGTTGGTGTTTCTTCTTCCTCCGGAAAGAGATTTGGAAAAAGCTTTACAAGAAAGAAGAATAAGGATAAGGAAGAATAGCTCTGATAACTTTAGTTTTGTAAACATGGTGTTTTGAATCTGTATGGACGTGATTGTGTAATGATAATTTTTTTTAAAAACAAGATACTTGGCTGTAATCATGCATTATCTGAATGATATGTCAAAATCCTCTTTTGCATGAAAGTATCAATATTTTTGAATATTATGTGCATGAGCTATATAAATATATTATTGAGCATGCTTACTTATATACATTGAAACCATGCACAAGTTAAGGGAGAGAAATGTTCTAAAAAATACATTAACTAAGGGGGAGAATTTTCTGAAATGTGGGACATCAGATTGAGGGGGAGCATGTATGGTTAGTTAAAATATCTGGATATACTTTATGCTTATAACTAACCCTGAGTTCACTCCTATGAATTTGTAATCATCAAAAAGGGGGAGATTGTTGAATCTAGGATCCCGAGAATGTTTTGAATGATCACAAATTTGTAAGTGAACTCAGCCTGTACTGATGAACTTGTTGAGCTGATTTCTGTAACAGG
>LTAE01010732.1:0-16352 GCA_001647135.1 Pontederia paniculata
CTGGAGCGGGGACGTAGGCCAGGAGTTCGGCCGAACCTCGTCAACAAACTTGGTGTTTTATTTGTGCTGTTCATTTTTCTCTCTACTCTCTTCTCTGTTTGTTTATGTTTGCATTTACAAGCTTCCGCTGATAACTCATCTAAACTAAGTAAAAGAGAGTAAGATTTTTAATACACCAATTCACCCCCCTCTTGGTGCCATCTAGATCCTACAGGTTTACCCGTTAAGAGAGATCATATTATAGGTATCCCTAATCCATGTGAAGGATCGATTATCTATTTAACTGTTGTTTCAATTTTTGTGGGAGTTAGCATTTATTACTCTTAATCATAACTATCGTCCATGCCCTAGTCATTATTAGCATCAGTTTCTAATTTATGTTTTATATCTAAAACTAAACCAAATCCCACTCAATGTCACTCCTATTAACCTTTGAGATTAGACATGCAGTTAGTTGTTCCTAGTGAGATTGATACTTTATACTCATTACATTAGATTACTTCACAGTAATACACTTGCTAGCATATTTTTTGTTTATAAAAAATTTTCGAATCAAGTTTTTGGCATTGTTAGCAGAGATAACTGTACTAACTATTCTGGATTCATGTTACTATGAGACTCTTTTTTGTTTTCTCTTTTCACTTGTGGCTATGAAGATTATAAGAAGACATCTTCTATCAGATACAAATAACTCTGAAGGATTTGAGCTAGAACAATCGATGTTGCACTCGAAGCTAAAAACACCTGTGAACTTTGGTCCAGAGTTTAAGAACAACTATTTGAAGGTTGAGAAGAGAAGCGACAATGGCTAATAATCAAGACCTACCTCAGATTGAAGATAATGAAGAAGAGATGGAGATGACAACGAGAAATTACGTCACATTGAAGTAGGTAGATATTGAATCAATCATTATGCTTCCATCCATCGATGCTAATAACTTTGAGATTAACCCAATGGTTGTATGAATGATCCAATCATCACCATTTGACGGAGCATTCAATGAGAGCCCTCATGACCATCTAGACATTGTTTAATATTTTTAGCACTTTTAGGTAAGTTATTTTCTGTTGATGCTCTCATTTATGCTTATTTCAATTTTCTTTATGAGATAAAACATTCATTTGGCTTAAGACATTACCTGCAGGATCAATGAGTACTTGGGCGCAACTGATATAGAAGTTCATCAACAAATATTTCCCACCTTAAAAAAGGCAACAAAACAATGAAATGAGCTACGATCCTTCAAATAACACGAAAAAGAAATATTATTTGAAGCATGGGATTTATTTAAGGAACTAACTGTTCCTATTCCGGACAATCAAATTCCTTTGTCGGAGCTATTGGAAGGTTTCTACAACGAACTTTACCAAAATCACAAGGACAAGTTTGATGCCTCAGCTAGAGATACTATCATAGGTAAGAAGCATCTGAATGAAATTTATGATCTCATTGAAGGTATCACGACCATGATAGAGAGCGTGCAGATCGACAATGAAGCATCATGAGTCATAAACATATATCATGACAGATGGCTCAATTGTAAAGATCACAATCTACTGGACCATGAGGGTTGGGTTGTAATACCATGAGTTGCAACTACGAGGTTGAAGTCACAACCTTGCTAGGGACATAATTTGCAAAGATTGGGTGTACTAGGTTGTGACCATGGGGCACTACTAGAGTCACAACATCACAAGAAAAAGCGATAATGAAGACACCGATTTATTGGGTCGTTATATGATATCACGAGCCATAAGCGCCAAAGTTTTCCTCGTGATTAAATCTCAGCCATAGACCTTATGAAAAAATTTGAAGAGGGGTTTCCTTGTTATAACATGGAAAGGTTTCCTAACATCTCAAAAACCCTAACTAGATGGGGGAGACTAACATTTATTACTATACGTTTTACTTCAAGTACTCCTTTACATAAGCCTCTTAGGTCGTAGGATCCTACATCAACTGAAAACCCCAAATCCTATAGATGAACATAATTCTAAAAAAAGAGGACACATAAATCCTAAGCAAATAAAAAAAAAGAGTGAATCATGTAGGCTATAAATCTATTCTAAACTCCAATATGATGTAAGCCAAATTCTAGCATTATCTTTATACTTATATTCTCTACAAATACATTTTTTGGAGGCTTCATATTGTAACAATTCCCTTTTGTAATGCAAGCTACCGTAGTCCCCATCTTCTTTAGGCAGAACTCTAACTAGAAAGTTTCAATGGACGAAGTTAATGCGAAATAATCACAAAATAAATAAATAAATAATTCTCAAATGAAGTCAAGTAAGCTAGCTTAGTCGCCAGTCATTCTATTGCTAATGGAAGCTATAATAAGAACTACTGGTTGATCAATTTTTTTTAAAAAAAAATGTTACTTACAAAGGAGTAGTTCACTCTCGGTGCTTGAAATTTCATCTCGAGTAGAAATAACCATAAGAACATTTTCATATGGTAGCGAAAAATCCAATTGCTCGAAATTAAGAATCCTGAAAAAAGAAACATTCAAACATATAAATCCATCCCTAGCCATTATTTATATCCTTAAATCTTGCAATCATGGCATCAAAAATAGATAATTAGATATTTGGAACAACCAATAAGGATGATTCAATGAATGATACCAATTAAAATGGGAAACAATTGTAATCAATGGTATTGCTAGATGCATGAGATGATATCAAATTTAGAGAAAATTTAAATAAGACTACTTACAAAAGAAATGTTACTTACGAAGGAGTAGTTCACTCTCGGTGCTTGAAATTTCATCTCAAGTAGAAATAACCATAAGAACCTTTTCATATGGTAGCGAAAAATCCCAATTGCTCGAAATTTAAGAATCCTGAAAAAAGAAACATTCAGACATATAAATCCATTCCTAGCCATTATTTGTATCCTTAAATCTTGCAATCATGACATCAAAAATAGATAATTAGATATTTGGAACAACCAATAAGGATGATTCGATGAATGATACCAGTTAAAATTGGAAACAATTGTAACCGATGATATTGCTAGATGCATGAGACGATATAAAATTTAGAGAAGATAATGAAATAAGACTAATTATCAAAGACACAATAAGTAGACAATCTTTTTCAGTTGTCACCATAGTTTTTGAGGCTTCAGCTCGACTAATCTTGCCTCAGGTCACATGTTTGGTATGTGAGTTCCTAGTGGAAATAATTGGATTCACCACTCCATACCAACCTCCATCAATAAGAAGTAGATGAGTTTAGGATAATTAGAGATTTCATACATGTGAAAATCAAAAGACAAGATCAGATGCATAATGCTTTTATTATGCAATCTTGAGGGTTACCTTTACTATGGTTTGTTCCTACAAAAATAACTATCTTACTTGGAAATATGTCATGGATCTCATATAAACATAGTGTCCATTTGGTTGGAGAATAAGTAGAGAAGGAATATTTACAAGGTTTATATATCCTTTTGCATATTTTGACTTTTCTTATTCCTTGTAGCATTTGAATTGATATGAATAGAAAATATATTCTTATATTTAAATTTATTATACTAAAAACAAATAGATTAATAATATATCCGTATTAATAAAATTTACATTTATTTATTTTATTTATGTTTATAAATTTAAGTATTTAAAATAATGATAATATATTAATTAATCATTATTTGGTTAATTAATTAATTAAGTATTAATTTTTTATAATATAATATTTATTTATATCATCACATAGTATAAATTAATTAAATTCCTAATTATAAAATAATGCATGATTGATCATTATAATAAATAATATAAAAAATATAATAGCATGTGTATAAAATCAAAAAATGAAATATTTTTAAAGAAGAAAATGTTGGAATATAAGATATTCCACCTTTTGAGAAGAAAAAGAAATTTGGAGTAAGTAAGAAAAAAGTTAGTAATTTTATGATTTTCTGATGATTTTTAAAAAAGTTGAGATAATCCTATTCCGATGGATGTTTGGCTATATTCCATGAATAAGAAAATATTTCCTTGTTTATTCCACAACCAAACAACCTCATAATGATTTCAACTAGAATATGAATAGGCTAAAACCCATGTTTCCTCTCTACGGTGACCTCAAGATCTCTAGCTAAAAAGAAAACATGTTGTATCATCATTTAATATTGCATGTACTTATGTCATGCCTATTTACATCATAGATTCTCTATAGTAGTATTTCACTTACTGATAGAAGGCAACCAATTTTTTTTAATGAAAACAAACAACCTTTGATGCAAATAATTAATATGCCTAAGCCAATAAGAAATTTGATTCCTTCCATTTTCTTAAGTATGCTTGATATAATGAGGCTATTAAATACCTAAGTCAATATGAGATTTACTTGTTCAGACTTATCACCCATGCGACTACAACAATGTTTGTTGCATTACATATTCATTGTTGTATAATATCTCATGTGCATGATTGCCAAGATCTTGATCTAGATTTTAAGATCTTACAATTTTACAATCTTGAGAGCCCTAACCGATTTCGATCTTAAAGTGAGGATCTTATGGATAAGATCTTAATTTATATTGTACGATTTTATCTGATCCTATAGGATCTCAAATAAATATTTTAATCATTTAAAACATAATATTTTTATAATTTTGATAATAACAATTAAATCTCATGTGCTAAGATCTCGATTTAGATCTTAAGATCTTGTGATTTTACTATCTTTAGGGCCTAATCGATCTCGATCTTAAAGTGAAGATTTTATGGATAAGATCTTAATAGGATCTTACTTTATATCTTACAATCTTATTCGATCCTATACGATCTCAAATAAATATTTAATCATTTGAAATATAACATTTTTATAAGTTTGGTAATAGCAATTAATATAGATGGAGTTCAATATATTTTTTCTTACAAATTTATCAAATTGTGGTTTACTGAAGTCTAATTCAAAATTTGAGTGCAAAAAATATTAATATTATATATTTATATTAAAATATTAAAATATATTATTTTATTAAACTATAGGATCTTACGATCCTCGATTCAATATTATGATTTTCGATCTTACGACCCCCTTACGATCTTATGTAAAATCTTAATCTTGACAACCTTTCTCATTTGTATATATTCTCTAAGTTTATATGACTAAGGAGTATTGATGCATTAATATGGTATTAGAGCATTATTGATATGTCAATGGCCTATTTTCTTTCCTCACTTCCTTCATTCGATCAAATCTATCATTTTCTTTCCTTAAAGTTAACTCTGACTAACTATCTCTTGTGATAGACATAATTTCTTCCTCTGCTTCCTAATTGTGGGCTTATGCACTTTGCTAATGGATTAGTCAAATGTCTTCCTGAAAAGTTTGATAAAGGTTCTCAACCTAATTCTAATCATGCATATTCTGCATGGATACAAAAATACCAACTTCTTTTAAGATCGCATCTCTTTTAGAAGATTATATTTCTTTCCATTGGATTGTCCAAATCTCATACTATAAGGCATGTCCTTTGGTGCACCATTCCATATGCATGTTCTTCATATCACTATGCAACTTCGGAACATGATGATAGGTGATGCATCTATTTTCACCTTTCTCTAACAAGTCAAATTCCTTGTATACAACTTGTTAGTACTGATGATTATCTGATCCTAGTACCAAGTTTCAGCACCATCATATTTAATAACCTCAGAAGTGATTTTGTCATTGTATCTTCACTTTTCACTAGATCTAAACTTGTCCAATATTCTGAACTTCATAGCATATTGTTTAGTCATAAATTACGACTTCAAAGTCAAGCTCCCTTTGTTGGGTTGTTTTATTCTACAGCTAACTCACTCAAGTTTCTAATAATGATGCCGCTCCTCAACGGCTTATGCTGCTCATGAAGCCTTAATGTCTCATGGTTGTGATCGAACTCCTCGGTGAGACCCTTTCCATATTGCTCTACTTTGGGCACAGTCCTTATAGGTGCCATTATCATTAGATAGTCCTCGAGCCAACTCTACTTCAGCTTCAGTTCCTTTCGTCGGCCTCTTCCCAATGCCAATACCATCTATCAATAGATTCTACACTCATATGACTTCTTTTATATTTGAACATTCTCTTAGGCATAACCCTATAAAGACTCCTATCATGTCCACTTAGGCAATGTTATGTGTGCTCCAATCTCGCATATTGGGTCTTGTACTCTTCCTTCTCTTCTGGTTCTCTAAACTTCATAATATTTTGCATGTAATATCTCTTTACAAGTCCCTATTATCTTTTTAGCACCAAGCTACTCACAATAATTATTCTGTTGAATTCTCTTCTTCCTTTTTTTGTCAAGGACTTTCAAACTCAATGAACACTTTTTCAAGGATGTGGTGCTTCCTACTTCTCTACGATGTTTCTCTCCATCCACCAAAGTTGTTGTTAACTTTACCTTAGATCATTGGCATGAACATCCCGATCATCCAACTCTTCGTCTAAGTCATCACATACTGCTCATGGTCATCCATTGTGACCCTTGCTGTCAGCCAGAGCTTGTGAATCATGTCACCTTGGCAAGTCCAATTGTCATCCTCTTTATCCTACTATGTCTCGTAGCATTACACCTTTACAACTTACCCATGATGACGTTTGGGATCTAGCTCTAGTCTTTTCCTCCGACAAACGTTGTTATTTTGTTTTCTTTGTAGATGATTACTCCCAGTTTGTATGGTTGTTTCCTTTATAGAATAAATATGATGCTACTTGGATTTTTACAACCTTTCTTCATTATGTTGAGAGACAAATTGCTCAAAAAATTATGACTTTTTAGTCTGATTGTGTTGGTGGGTTTTGTGCTCTTCAACCTATTTTTAATAGCATTGGTATTTGGTGCGAAAAATTTGTTACAAGCAAATAATTGCTAGCAAGTGTTCTAATTGTTTAAGTAGTAAAGTGTAACGAGTATAGAATTATCAATCCCACAAGGGAAATAAGCACTAACTATTTAACTTCATAGGATAATAAGAGACAACATGGTTTCAAATTTGATTTGATACAAAAAAGTGAAACATAAATAAAATGATTATTCATAGAGATAAACATAGTGCCTGGATGATAATAAAGGTTAGGGATAAACAATGCAAATCTTATGCAGTAAACATTTAAACCATAAAATTCAAGGTCGAATCTTTAGACGGATTCAAAACACTCAATACCTGACTTCCCTTATCGGATAAATCAATTGTCTTAAACCTAGAGAAACTAGAGCATCCTTACCGGTTCTACTCTCAGATTAACTATAGTACAGATGCATGAAGGTGCATTCTTAGATTATTGAATCACCCTTATCGAGATAATCCAACATACCACAAATCTAATTGTCCTTACTGGATCAATCAGATTGGTCATGCCATGTAGAGAATAATTGACTACGTTAACTAGTTAATAATCAATCTATGCAATTCAGATTCATAGAGGCATAATCATGAAGATACGAAAGTTTCAAATAACTAATAGTAACATCAAGAGTTTACAAGTTTGCTTTATCAATTTAACTATTACAATATGAGAAAATAGTCAACATAAATTCTCTTTCGAACTCAAGGTATACAATCAAAAGAAATAGAAAATCATCCCAACATAAATTAAAATAGGGAGATCCAATTCCAAACGAGGACAGAGGTTGCACGATCTTCTATTCGAGTGTACTGCACAGGCGACGTCTCCATAATCCTTTCACAAATTCCTTCGCTCTTGGCTTCAAAGTGCAGGTTGATTGCTCTAGCATGCGGCCTTAGGTCTCTAGAAAGTCCTTCTATATCCCCCTGTTGTAGAAACTAGATGGCACCAAGAGGGAGGGTGTGAATTGGTGTATTAAAATTTTTGGCTCTAAATTGTATTAATGCAGTAGAAACAATCAAAGAACAATTGCAAGTAAAGTTAAATGCAAAGTAAGAAACAAACACAACAAGTTTGTTGACGAGGTTCAGCCGAAACTCTTGGCCCACGTCTCCGCTCCGGTCTTCTCGAACTCAAGACCTCTGGAAAATCACTAGCTTTCCTTCTTCAGGGGCGAAGGCTCCCTTACAACTTTCTTCTCCTTTCTAGCTTTAGAGGGAAAGGACAAAACCTCTTACAATTTGAGTTCAACTACTCAACAACTTCCTTCTACTCTAGATTCTCGAAATAATGCTCTCAAAAGGAGGAACTAAGGCTTCCCTCTTAAGCTTACAAGTTCTTAGAAAAAAAATGGCTAAAGTTGGTTCACAGACTCTTGGGACTTAGCTTTATACCTTTACAAGATAGTCTCATCTCTCTCTCTCTCTCACAATAATTAGCCATTAAAGAAAGTATTGTCCTTTTCACCTACTCCTCGGTCACCGCTTCTCATCGGAAGACCGCTGCTCTGGTGAATTCAGTCTTCGGTTGTCAACCATTCTTCTTTGGACGTCCGAAGTCACGTGCTTCAGCTTTAGTTCATCAGCTCAGCTTCCATAGGTCACCCACTACTTCTCACTGAACACATCGGATGACCCTTGCTTCATTCGAGTTTCTACGCCAAGCTCCTTCGGTCGCCCACTGATTGTACACGAATCCTTCGGACGATATTTCTTAACTTGAAATTTTTTCTTCAACCATTCTTCGGTCGTCCGTGGCTGTTGCTCAAAAACTTCAGATGACCGTTGCTTGACTTCTGCCTTCGGTTGATATCTTCAAGTCTACTCTGATCGCCCATAGATTACGCTCAAAGACTTCAGGCGACCTAACTTCTTACTTCAAACTGCTTTGGTTGTCTTCTGCAATTCTATGAATCTATCGGACGTCCACTTCTTTTCTTCTGAGCTCCTTTAATTGTCTGTTGATTTTCTATGAATCTATCAGACGTCCTTTGCTTCTTCGTCTGACATGCTTCGGTTGCCTGTTGATTCAGCGTTGAATACTTCGGGCATCCATTCTTCGTCTTCTATAGCTTCTTCAATCGTCCACTCATTCCACACTGAGTACTTTGGATGATCTCTTCTCTTTTTCTGACATACTTTGATCGTCCACTGATTCTGCTCAGCTACACCGGACGATCTCTTCTTTTCTTCTGACATACTTTCGATCGTCCACTGATTCTGCTCAGCTACACCGGATGACCTCTCTTTCTTCCTCTGAACTTCTTTGGTCGTCCACTGTTTCCATACTGAAGAGTTCGGACGACCGCTCTTGATCTTCACTTCTACTTATCATTCCTTTGGTCGTCCACTAATTCCACACTAAATGCTTCAGACGACATTTCCTCTTCTTCTGAAGTACTTTGGTCGTCCAGTGATTCGAACGACCTTAGTTGCCTTAACCTCAAACATCTTTACTCACTCTCCTTCATAGGGCGTCCACTTAGCCCTAGAGTGCTCGTTGCTTCATCCGTTGTACTATTGACCTCGAACCTTCGGCCGCCCACTAACTTCATATCGGGCGACCTTTCCTGCTCGAGTCTATCTTCGGTCGTCCAGTCTTCATCTTCGATCGACCTTTCAGTATTTAGCTTCATATCTTCAGCTCTTTGCTCCTTACTTCAGTCGACCTCTTCAAATTCTTAGGATGATATCTCTATACTTGGGATTTTTCTCTACTCTCCTTTGTACATAGGTCGTTCGTTCCTCAACCTTTTGACGACCTATTACTGACTGAAGCAAAAATCCTATCTCCTTCACACATCAAATAAAAAATTATTAGTATAACTAAGCTTCTTCCTAAATTTGTGATTATCTTAATAATCTCGAGATCTTAGATTCAACACCTGTCTCCAATTAGAACGTTCGAGGGTTTGGAGTTGATGTGGAAACTTGCATGTGGGTTCACCATTTTAAATTCATCTCTCGATCAACGGCTGCGATAAAACTTTACAAAACATATTGCAAATATTTAGGAAACCTCTCAAGTTGTTCCTCAGGGCTTTAGACTTGATAGAAATCCATGTGGCAATCGAACCCATTCAGAATCTTCCAAGTATTCGTTTCATACAAATATGTCAAGACCTGTAACAGATCTCACATCTTGTTAGTGTCAAACTTTCATATAAATTTAGGTCATCACGGTCCTCAACAAAATATCATGGCCTGTAACTCGTGCAGAGATCATATCCGGCAAGTATAGATCCTTCTTCTCATAGCCCATGACACAAAGTTTCTTCAATGTCTCCCATGCTATTCAAGTCGTAACTGTGCATCACACCTCATGAGGTTGCTATGTAACAACACATCATGGTGGTCATGAGCTGTTACTTTTTATATGCTGAGAATTGCATTGCTGCTCAGGTCATAACTTCCATGGTTGTAATCGTGACTTTGCGTATCACAATCCTTTAAACTCTTTACGACTCATTATGCTCTGGTATGTGCGGAGTCGTGACGCTTCATCACGGTTCGTGATATAGTCATATGTTGCTGGGATTGCTTCATCATGGCCGTGATGGTCAGTAACTGCCCGTGCCACTTCACACTTGTGATATTTTGTATTGTGAATACTTTTCGGTGTTTGGTCTCTTGAAGCCCTTCCTTAGCCTCTCGATATGATTTTCTGCAAAATACACATCGAAACAGGTGTAGACTCTAAACTTGAATAAATGTATACAAATGAATACTGAATTAGATGGATATTATGCCAAAATAACTCGAATATCATGCATAATGCATACCTAAAACATGTTATATTATGCATGCATCAATATTCATCACTGCCATGCTTGTCCTCTATGCATGAAAATAATGGTGTTGCAAAGCATAAAATTTGCCATCTTGTCGGCACCATGATAAGGCTTCTCACCATGCATTTGTGCCACATCACTATTAGCTTTTGTGCTTGATATTGCTGCCAATTTTGATTAACCATCTACTTTTGTTGTCATCATCTACTATGTCTCCATTTCAAATGCTTTATAAAAACATTCCATAATATAAGTTTCTTAAAGGATTAGGTTGTATTTTTATCATATACTTCATTCATATCAAAGTCGTATGTTCTCTATTCATTCATATCAATGTCATATGTTTTCTATTTGTTCTCATCGTTGTGTCTTCTTGGGGTATTGAAGTAATATTCATGGCTATACACTACATGTTGTATGCAATTTGGTGAGTTTGTCTTCCTCTTTAAATAAGTTTGTGTTCCATCTTCTCATCCAATAGTACAATCTCAATCTCCTTGGCTATGATTACACATCTCTAATATGTTACTCCTATTATGCCCTTTCCCTCGTGAGGTCTAGAACTCTCTTCCGATTTATCTCCTTCACCTGACAATCTCCAATGCACAATCTCCCTCCCCTCCATGACCATGAACCTTCTCTCTAAAACACATGTCAACTATTACCACCTTGCTAGTCATAAATCTACTAGGCATCCCCTGCCTCAAGTTTTCGTCACCACATTCTCCCCATTCTCCTTACCTTCTTATTTCACTGAAGTGAATAACCATTCAAAGTGGTTATCATCATTGTTTGATGGATTCGAAGCCTTACTTTCTAGTGACACTTGGACTTTAGTTCCACATCGGTCATCCTCCATGAATGTCATTGGCTGCAGATGAGTTTTCTGAACTAAGCATAATTCTAATGGATTCTTTCCAAGTTCAAAGCATGTTGCAAAAGGTTTTCATCAATTGGAAGGCATGGACTGCACTTATACTTTCAATTCAATGGCAAAATTGACAACCATCAGAGCCGTTCTCTCTTTCAGTGTTAAAGAACTGGTCACTCTATAAATTGAACATTAGCAACTCACTATTTTATTTTGACCGCGAAGAGACAATTTATATGCATCAATTGTTTGGATTTCATGAAAGGTATTTCTTAATCAGGTTTGCTTACTTTGTAAGAGTATTTATAGCCTCAAATAGTCATGAAAGGCATGATTTTCCAAGTTGTCTAACACATTGTAGAAATTAGGATTTTATTCCCTCTCAATATGATGCTTCTTTCCTTATACTTTGACACATCATTGTCAAGTTGTTCATGCTAACATATTTATATTTACAGGGTTTGCTTCTTCTTTAGTTTATGGTTATTAAGGTATCTTGGTTGTTTCTTTTGTTGTTAAAGATCTTGCTAATCTTCATCTTTTTTGGGCTTTTGCTTTCTTCGTAACATTAAATTGTTGACTTGCTTCTTTGAGCTTCTTTGCAAGATGCTAAGCTTATTGGCTCTTCTCTTGTGTCCTCAACCAAACTCACAACCGCCTCCTTGACAAACTTCAATGACCATCCCTTGTAACACATTGTTGGATCTCTTTAGTAATCATACGACCAAGTCTCTCTTTAGCCATAAATATTGTTAGTCAGTTTATGCATTGACCATCTATAACCCATTGGCAAGTTGTGAAGATTATTCAACAATATTTGAAACAACCTATCTCATTGAGTCTCAGAGTTGCTCGATCATCTAACTCTATTCAATATGCATTTTCAAATGTTGATCAGGCTAGTTCATTTGATGATCGCAAGTTAGTTGGAGGGTTATGCTATCTTTTTTGGCTCAAATATTCCCTTTTGGTTGGCTAGGGAGAAATGTGTTCTCTCTTTTTTACATAAGATGAATAGTGTGCTCTTGTTGATGTTGTTGTTGAGGTTATTTGACTCCATGGTTGGCAAGATCGCGATTTATATCTTAAGATCTTATGATTTTACGATCTCGAGGGTCTTAATCGATGTCGATCTTAATGTGAGAATCATATGGATATGATCTTAATTTATATCGTATGATCTAATGATCTTATCCGATTCTATACGATCTCAAATAAATATTTTAATTATTCAAAAAATAATATATTTTATGATTTTGATAATAACAATTAATATATATGGAGTCCAATATATTTTTCTTGCAAATTTATCAAATTATGATTTACTGAACTCTAATTAAAAATCTGAGTGCAAAAAAATTTTATTAATATATATATATATATATATATATATTAAAATATATTATTTTATTAATTAGTAGGATCTTACGATTCTTAATTCGATTTATAATTTTTGATGTTATGACCCCCTTACGATCTTATGTAAGATCTCAATCCTGACAATCTTGTCTAATTCCATTCACTTCTTCATGATCTTGGCTTCTTCGACAACCCACTTCCTATTTTTTGGTGTGATAATATTGGTGCAACATACCTTGCAGCTAATCCAGTCTTCCAGTATGTAGCACATAAATATTGATGTTCATTTCGTTCATGATTATATTGCTTGTTGTCATCTTCATGTTCGTTTCATTTTGTCGAAGGATCAATTGATTTATATTATGTCCAAGTGTTTATCTAAATCTTGGCTCTAGTCACTTTATCTCAATTTTGCCTCTACGATCACAATGTCGAGTTTGCACGGGCATAATAACCATGAGTCTCATCCAACCAAATGACCACACCACTTTTTTACAATAGATATTCATTTATATGTTGTATCTTAATCTAATCTATTGTAACATCCTAGCTAAAATAGCTTTATCTAATCATAAATAAAGAGTATTATGCATTAATACTACTACCAACAACTTATATGGCAATATATATGGTTAAATTAAGAACACAAGGCACATCAAGTTCTGTTATCGAAATATAAGTGTAACATTATGCAAAATTCATCAAGAGAGATTCTACTTTGCATTGACTAACATACCAGATCTAAACGTGTCATGACCCTGATTCAAACCTTAATTTGATCTTTAAGTCGTGATCTATTACGGTCGATCAAACATAATATTGCGGAAGCGTGTCATAACTCATTCATTTGATATATCACATGATATTATCACAATGTAACCATAACACATGAAATATATATATATATATATATATATATATATATTATATTTATATATATATATTGATCTAAGAGAAAATTCACACGATTTCATATTTATACATTATACAACATTTTTCTTAATATATAACATTCTTTTACAAAAGCTATACATAATGAGGAGACATACATCCTCACAAAATGACCACAGTAGAGACCTAAGTCTTATCTATACCCCGTCCAAAAGTGTTTTAATCCATACAAAGGATCACCAAGCACGACCACAACACTGGTCTACTGATTTGAAAAATATTAAAAATCACATTATGGGCAAATCAAAACTCAGTAAGTAGAAAACTCATAGTCTATGTGTTATCATCTACTCATTTCAAAGAAAACAATATAAACATTTTCATATATCAATTATCATATGTATAATATCATAGAATATAATGAAACATATATCATCATCAATATATCACATGTTCATAGCATACATATTATATGACATGCACTTATGCAATTATGTATGCAACATGTCATATCACCAATTGGCCAGAGGTATCACATCATCCCTGTCGGTGAAATATATTATCCTTTAGGATATCATGTCATCCCTTTCAAGGAATTTCATATCGCACCTGCAAAAGACATATTATCTTAGCAGAGGAAATGCAAATGCATGATAGAAGCAAATGCATGATTTTTTTGTATATCTATATCATCATAGAACATATAACATATGATTGCATAATTAACAATTCATTCATTTAGTGTGTTCATATATAACCTATCCAAAAGCAATTGCAATGAATATAAAGTACAATTGCATCAACAATGATTTCATTTCATGGACTTCACAATATCAATTTGGTATCAGTTTTGCACTTGACAGATCAAGTGAAGTCAGTTATAAAATTCATAAGAATTAATAAACATAACATATTCAAATACTACAAATTTTATCAAAATCTAGACGCTTAGAAGTTTAATCCATATAAATATATTCTTCTAATTTGTTCTGGAATGATAACAGAAAATTCAACAAGGTAGTATTGTTCTATTCCATTTATGTGTTCTGGTAGATTGAGTAATGTTGAATATAAAATTCATAACTCACAGAATACATAAGATAGTTAAACAATTCCAATTTTAAACGAAATTATGCTTCTAGAGGATGAACTCATATAAATATCAAATTTTTATCTTTTTTTGGGAGATTACAATAAATTCATATATTTTTATCTATGTTCTGTTTCATCTCATAACCCTAACAGACAGTGTGATGTACAACGTAAAAATTACATATTCCACTTTACATAGCTTATGATTGTAATTCCAATTAGATATGAAAGTAGACTTCCATTAGTGTGACACATAAAAAGATCCTGAGCTTTTCTGTGAATAGTATTTATTGTTGAATTTATAATTAAGACAAATCATTTCAGAAAATAATAAGAGTGGACCTTAATCATTTACCCATAACTTCTAATATAGAATTCTTATTAATTCAATTCTAAAACCTATGGAAACTTTACTTAAAGGGGATATAACAGAAGGAGTTTTATAATGTTTAGAGAAGTCAAAAGTAACAAATCATCTTTAGAAAGCTTCAACCTTAGATTTCACTTCATCTAGAGCGTGTTCTACATATAGGTAAGTTGGCTTTGTTATTCCTTAATTATTAGAGATTGATGGTACATATGATTAACTCATAACCAGAAAACTCTTGTTTTAACTGAAACTTGTAGAGTAATGCATAGAAAAGGAATTAACCACTTAGCTTATTTAAAAAACCTTAGAATTTCCTCTTAGATTGATGTTGAACTAAAGAGTGCATTTGTTGTTGTCTTCCTTGTAGTTTTCGGACATGAAGATGATGGGTAAATAAGCAGGTGGTAAAAGGAAAGGAATTTTGTTCTTATTCTTGTAAGTTACCGGCTTAAGGTCTTCCTAAAGGTGTAGTGATTTTAGACATGGAATTATTGTTATTTACATGCAATGCCATTTAAGTAAATGTATATGTAAATAAGAAACCACCCATCATTTGGATTCAAAGAAAATATTTATAAAAATAAATTTCAAAGGAATCAAAATATAAATTTTGGCCTGAAGAACTAAATCGACAATTTTATAGATTTTTCATTTTTTTCCCTTTATTTTACCTAACTAAAATTCTTCCTAAAATTTATTAAAAATCATATTTAGTACATTTTATCATATATGAACAATTACAGAGACTTTAATTTTTCAAATTCTAAACTTTTCAATAATCATATTTTCATTTCTTAGTCAAATTTTGCTAATTTTCAGCATATGAAAACTAAAACTAGAATACACACTTTAACACATATATTGTTGAATCTAGGATCCCGAAAGTGTTTTGATGATCACAAATTTGTAAGGGAACTTAGTTTGTACTGATGAACTTGTTGAGCTGAATTTTGTAACAGGTTGATTCAAGTTTAGAAGTTGTTAGGTCGACCAAAGCTAAAAGAATGAACGACCTATGCATATGGAAGACATTTCAGAAGAAGGGTATATGTGCAGCGGTCGTCCTAAGGATATAAAGAGGCCGACTAATAATGAAGGAGAATGTATGAAAACGGATCAGG
>LTAE01010733.1:0-16352 GCA_001647135.1 Pontederia paniculata
TACACATACATATATGTTTATTTATAAAAATCAGCACAAAGTCATACATGACTCATAAGTCGACTCACCACGTGTGAATCACAATGGAGTCGCAAACACCTCAGGTTCGAGCACGAGAACCCCGAGTAACAAGTGAAGTCCCTACACACAACAATCAGCCATGTTACCCTTCTTATCAACCTTGAATCAGCCCTAGAACATATGATTATTAGACCATGGAAGCTTACCGTGTGCAACCCGTACTCAAACTAGTCCCTAGAAAATGAAAAGAAAATAGCACACCATTACATCAAAATCAGCTAGCGTATAAACCCTTAGAAATCAGCTAGTACCTAATCCCTAATCATTATCATAAAACATTTTGAATAACCCTCGAACTCACCTAGGACAGCTCGCAACTCGTCGGAATACAATGTGTCGCGAGCGTCATCTCGAATCTGAAAAATCAGCACATGTACACATTGAAATCGGCACACATTTAAATCCTAGTTAATTGCTATAACAATTTTGTACATCCTCTAACTCACCTCAAAGGCTCCACAGGTCCGACAATGTGTAAATGCAGCAGCAAATGAAACCTAACACACCCATATACAATATAGGTATCACTCTCCACATTAATACTATAATACTGCATATTTAAATCCAGTTTGTCGAGTGCTCACCGAGAAGAAGAAAAGTAAATGCATGTCTGATTCCCTCTCGGCTTCAATGTCCCGCGTATGACAGAAATGGATCGTCGGATTAGTCGCCCGAACGTTGTGCGGTGAATCCCGCAAGAACATCGAAGAAAATGGGGCTGCGATATCACCGAAAAAATAACAACGAAATCAATCATAAAATCTGATGGAATCATATCACAAACCGATTAAACCGCAACCTAAACTTACCAAGAAGTGACCAGCCGTGAAACGTGTCTAACCGTCTCCAACGCCGGAATCCATAGAGGCGAGAAAACGACCACATCACGGATAAATCACATGCCTCAAATCCGAAGGAATAAATTAATAGAAACAAAACAGATCAAAAGATATTTCAAATTATACAAAAGAATAATAACCAGAAATGAATAATTTGAAAAAGATGAATAATAGTTATTATAAAATAATAAAATGTAATACTTATTATTTATTAACTACTGTGTTGCAATTGGTAATTAACGGTCAATATATATATATATATATATATTAACTACTTTGTTATAAGTAATCATACTTAATATCTGAGCAAATTATGAATAAATATTATGTTATGATGATAAATACATATAAATAAGAAAATACGAGCCGGCATTTTAACAAGATTTTTTTTACCCTATTATTATTATTATTATTATTATTATTATTATTATTATTATTATTATTATTATTATTATACATTTCCATCATTTGATAAAATTTTGTGTTATTTCTATCGATAAATATGTTTTCATACTAAATGGCCGAATAACAAAACGCTGCCACAGTAGTGCACCGCTTTATAGTTTGGCAATAAGTAAGAGCATGTTGTCGGTTGTTCCTGAAGGAAGGAAACCGCTGCCTTCTACATTGTCAAAGGCAGATCATGATCCTTCTTGCACCATGTAATCGCCAACTCCGTCACTATGACCATACCACTCCGGTTTCAGACATAAAATAAATTGATTAATCATATTGAATAAAGAAAGTAAATTAACTTTTTTTAAAAAAAAAAATTCTTCTCTTTTTTAAATAGGAAATTATTCTTTCTCTCATTGAACAATTTACATTTAAAAATCATTTTCTTTCATATGTAATAATCATACACTAAATACATATAAAAATAAATTAAGTATTAAGGCAGATCAAGTCAAATTTGAGTTGACATTAATACACTTCGTATTTAATTAACTACATATATGGATCTTTTTTTCTTCTCGTACGATAAAGTTCAATATTGGTTAATTTCTTTCTGGATCATTGTGTCGTAAAGCATGCAAATTAACAAACTTTGTCCGAAATTAAATTAACGTTCAGGAACGAAGCTACTTAAAATTCACCCACACGCGTTCTCCGACTAGATTCTGTTGTTGGATACAGTTTCCACCACGAATATGTAGATACTCTCATGCATCTACCGAAATGCCACGTCCTACAACTTCGCACGACGTATAACGTCAGTCTCTTTTGCATGCGACACAGGGAATGGTACCTTAACGCTTCGAAGAGCCGCTCGTTGGATGATTGGAATCCTTGTACTCTTCCTGCTGCTTCCTTTCGGTCGATCAAAAAATAATTTATGTACTACTGTTTACACCGCCGACTTGTAGGACTACGCAGCGCGCAGCAGCGCCAGCATCACGTGTCCACTGCCGACTTCAACGTCGGTCGCCGCTGCACCTGCCGCCTCTTCTTCATCCCAATCCCAGAGCCCTCACCGCCATCATCATCATTATGAGCATTCCTCTCCATGGTTTCCGCTCGTTTGGTCTGCTTCTCTTCCCCCTCGTCGCTCGATGCGACCTGTTAATAGAATATATATGACAAGGAACAAAGCGCCAAGAAATTGTACAATGCATGGGCGCACGAGACAAGAGAAGTGATTGAATAATTAATCATTAACTGTATGCTTACAGGTAGTTCCAGGAACCTCCTTTCTTCAAGCAATGACATCTCCTGAATTTCAGGTATCTGCATCAGACACTCTTAATTTGTATATCGTACAATGATGTCTTTTTTATTTTCTGTTGTTGTGGTAGAGGGAGTACATATACATATATGAATTACAGTTTTAACTTTTTTGTTCTTGCAAACCAACATTTAACACACATATATATAATATATATATATATATCTTCCAAGTATACATCAATCTTTCTTTCTTTTATTATATTGAGTAACAAGAGTATCCATATATCTTTTGCCAATGCTACAGTGCATGAAGGTTACGTTTAAACTTGCTTTTGTATGCATAAACTGTCCATATCTAATTGACATTACGCTGATCGATTAATGTTTAAGTAGCTTTAAAGGCTGGAAAGGGGTACTCGTTAATGAGATCCTTTGAACTATATATGGAGCATGTTGCAGGATAGATTGATAAGTTGGGTAAACATGCATGATAGCCAATGAAACTAGGAGATAATAGTTCGGCCATTTGTTCTTGTAATTAGTAGTTAATGATAGAAATATAAATTGGTCCACGGTAGCTAATTAATTTCTGAAGTGAGAACAATAAAGTGCACGTGTACCTTGTCTTGAAGCTGGTTTATTGAATCCATCATCAGTTGTGTCTGCAGAAGAATAGTTCATTGACAGAAAAATTATTGCACAATCTTCTTCGCAGATAAGGCTTCTCATATGGAAATTCAAAATTTGTTCGCCAATCCACCTTTTTTCTATGTATATGATGCATGTGTTGCTTTCAGTTTCTAATGCTCATTCCTCAATTGCAAATTCATGTAAATATCATATCCAATGAAAAGCTAAAAGATTTGCCTTTCCCAAGCCACGGAGAGAAATGCAGAGGTCACAGACTCCCATATGTTATAGATTGACATCTTTATAAGGGGTAATTCCCTTATTAATAATATACTTTTTTCTTTCTGTTCTTGTTTAAGATAAATTGGGGATTCTGACCTTCCTTGATCTTGTCCATGTGAGTGCATCATTCAAATCTTTCTCCAGTTGTCCCAAGTCATCCACATTCAACTCTGTGGCCTTCTTTTCCATTAGGCTGAAATGAAAGCCAAACTTATTGGAAATACATGCTGCCATATAAGATATACTAGGAAATATGTGTACCACTGGGCAATCTGCTGGATCTTGGCGTTGCTTTCTGAGCATGTTGCAAGATGTTGTGGCCTGGTTCTGCTTGTTTCACATGCAAGCACCTGATTATCATTCTTCATACAAGAAGAAACGAAGACATCTCAGAGAGTAAGTACTATTGACAATGAGAAGTGAATTTGAAACTCGGTGTAACAAATCTATTTGCTTTTATTGCTTATTTGGTTATCAAAAGAATGAGATAAAAAAGTGAAGATGAAAGAAGTATACAACTTTACTTCAGGAACCTATGTAGTCAGTCTACTTATACTCTGACTATAACAGATATATCATCATCTTATGTTGATGATCCAGAATTCCTCTCGCATCTAGTAGCTCGATACAGCTGTACTTATAAAGGAAACAATATCACAAATTATTTCACAAAAACCTTGACCATCTGAACTAGTAGCTTGTTATGGTTGTAGGGATGTTATCAAAAAAATTTCCCAGTATTTCTTCCTCTGTTCTAAACCTCGAGCAATCAATCATCGAATTTATGTATAGCTGATTTTGACTAGTATGAAACAACCAGAATATTCCCAAAAGAATAAACGTGACCATTCCAGCACATTCTGCCTGTATAATTGTTTTCTGGTCTTGGAAAGTTACAAGATGATTTCATACGCTCTTCTAAGACAGAACTTCCTAACTTATGTAATGTTTATACACGGCAGCTTATCTTCTAAACTTTTTCCCTAAGAGTAAGCATTGGATGGTCTAAAATACCTCACACACTACATATCCAGAAGAACAACTTCACATACTTTATGCAACCATTCAAATAATCAAGATAGTCATCATAATCGGAAATGTTTCAATTATAACATGCTATGATTATTTTGCACCCTGGTGCAAGAAAAGAAGAATGCTAAGTTCTCATCATGGATCCTTCTTTGTTGTCATCTATGAAACACTAGTATATGCATCTGGAGTGTCTGAGAATAAGTAGGTTGGATTTTCTTATTTAAATTTACAATCCTTACTAGGAAAATCTTGCATCTGGTGAAATAAGGAAAATCTAGCAAATGTGTTTCATTGAGATGTTAGATACTTTTTACCTGTTCTATCGCTTGATGTTTGCCAGCACCTTCTGGATTTGAGAATTTCTGGTAGCAATCTATCGTCTTCCCAATGCTGCGATAAATTTCAATCATCAACTTCTATCATTTTGAGTCTCATTTAAGAAACCAAATTCTTTATGAATGAGTGTAAGCTTGTTAAATATGTTATGAAAAATTTTACTTGATTCTAACTTGACAGAAACTGAAGCATCTAAAGCACATCTTAATTAATTATTTTTAATGCAATCAAAACCATTTTAGCTTGCAGTATTATTCTGCTGCAAGGAGCACTGCAGCTTTGAATTAAATGAATATAGTCAAGATGTTTTAGAAGTTTTCTGAGGTAAGCTACTTTTGGCGAATCTTAACAAGGAAAGTTTGATCTCACGTTCATGTTAGGTATGTTACGAATGTTGAATTAAATGTTTTCTATGACACTCAGACTTAGTTGAATAATCTTAATAAAATGTCAAGTTCTATTTTTATTGCTTTTTTGCTGAGTGTTACTTTTAAGTATAAGCTAAGAGTTTCTAGTTTCTTGAACAACTCTTTTCTTTCTTAATCAATAAATGGTATGGCTAGAAACCAACAGATGATTGGTAGTAAGAGGGTTGAACCCTAGACAGGAGATCCGTATTTCAATTCGGAGGTCCAAGGGATTAACGATTAACTATTTTCGGGGTTATGTAAATAATCAGCCTCTTAAAGCTAAAAAAAACAAATATTCCTAGAATGTAACCTCATGCCTACACTGAAAATAAAAATCTTATGATGAAAATTACAATCTAGGTCAAATGTGCCTACCATTATGAGACCATGTGATGCAGGATGACCCTCTAATTTGTTATGCGCAGAGAAGGGAAAAGTTGTCTAATTTTCCCTCAAGGCAAAATACTACAACAGGGTGTGGGGTAGCCAAAGGAGCCTTAATGTACAAGAGATATACATTGTCATAAAGAAGTAGATGAAATAGTATTTGATCATTATTGCATGGCAATAATAAGAGATCCAAGTAACAATGTTAGTTGATTTTAATATCGTCGTGCTAGTGTAGTTATGGATTTGTAAGAACTTTTTTGAAATAAAAGGGTTATTTCCATTGACTTTCCTTGTATGGGTTGGTTTTCACTTTAATTCTTAGACTAGAAATACTAGCCATTGTCTCCTCTAAACTTTATTGGGAGTATTACCCCCTACTAATTTAATTTGTTCGAGTCACGTTGAGGCTTGCTAGGAAATCGAGCTACAGACTTTTATTAAATGAAAAGGTGTTTAACGTTTTAAGTGAAATAAATGTTATTTTCAAAATGATAATTTATTTCAAAGAAAGGAGACATTTCAAATAATTTATTTTGTATTATTTATAATGTTAAAGATACTTTGGATAAGAAAATTGATCATTTTTATCATTTCTCGAAATGATAATGGAGCCGAAGTGCTACAATAAGGACATTAAAATGATTTTCTTTATGATTATATTGAAACTAATTCAAAATTATAATCATTGAGAAAGATTTCATTGTAATGTTAGAGCGTTCGATTACATATTTTTTTTGAAATCTCAAAAAGATCATTGAACGTTTGATATAGTGATTTTTTTGTATTTATACGTTCTCACTTCTTTTCCATTAGGTTATATATTAATATAATTATTCAAGACTTGAACCATCCAAAATGTGTCATTTCTATAATTCTTCAAGACTTGAACTATCCAAAAGTGTGTCATTTTATTGTATACATTCTCACTTGTTTTCCATTAGATTATATTTAGTATAATTCTTCAAGACTTTAACTATTTGAAAAGTGTGTCATTTCTTATCCATTTTGTGGATGAAAAGATCGAAGCCTTGAGCTCATGGAGCATCGACTATGGGCATGGACACCTATCATTGAGCGCATGGAGCATCACATTGAGCATCGACTATGGGGATGGACATCTATCATTAAGCGCATGGAGCACCGGTTACAGTGATGAAGCTCGAGGTTATTATCGAGAGGCGGCAGGTTGGTGTTGCTGAAATTTGTTCTCTCGTCGCTGCCTACATACTATATGTCTGTGCTACGAATGTTAGTACTGGTGGAGTGCCAAATAGACACCCTCAAGAGCATGTTCTTTTGGCGAGGCAGTGGAGCAAACAAGTCAATGACCCACTTGGACTGTGTCTGATGGGGTCTCGGGGTTTGGAACCTTCGTTCGATTAATTGGGCTCTCCTTGACCGATGGGTAGGTCAGGTTATGAGACTAAGGATGGATCTTTGGAGCACAATTTCTTTTGCATGCTATTGTCGCGATCTATCTTGGGAGACACGACCTTGCCTTCCGCATGGTGCATCATCTTTTTGGTAAGGGGGTATCCATTATCTTTTTCGCATATGAGATCTTCCACGCTTTCTTAGGCTCCGAGATTGGCTTTGCATTATGGAGTCATGAGTGGACACCTGACTATACACTAGCTATATCTTACCCTTGGCTACCAGCAATATCAACATTGTAAGAGCGACGATAATCATGTGATAATTCTAATTTAATTTCATAATAATTATTATTTTAGTATCATTATTATACTAGCAAATTTTTAGTATTTGTCATTTTTACAACCAATCATCTTTAGCCAAGTGGCATGTTGAAATAAGTAAACATAATTATAAATAAATTCTCTAAATTATATGTATCACAATATATGTTTAATTAATATTAAATAATATTTATCAAGGATAAACTAATTTGGTTAATATAAAAATTTGATTGGATCACTATTTTATCTAATAATCAAACAAGATGCCATAAGCTTACAGTTTGAGTCTCATGCTTTAAATATTTTTTACAATCGCCATCCTTTTCATAAAATCCCATAAAAATTCATCGAGTTGCTTTCTCCTCTTTGCTAAAGTAAAAAAAAAATTAGAAGATACGTTCGTCAAGGGAAAGAAAAATTCGCAGGTGACGATCACTTTAGGTAAAACATTTTACCCCAAATTTTTGTCCTGATTTATGATATAATACATGTGAAGTCTTTTATGACTCCATGATATAATGTTCATGATATAATACATGTGAAGTCTTTTTTGACTCAGCTTTTCATGAATTTTAGAATCACTAAAAGTTAAATTATATTTTAGAAATTATGATCCTATCTTTATATACCATTTATACTGTTCTGAGACAACAAGGTCAGATATTAAATTACGAAATAACTTGTATAAGACACGTATGCAAGCGGAATCAAATCATATTTTATAAATGAAGTTATGAATTCTCTACTTTTTATGACTTAATCTGTCAGAACAGAAAATAATTTGATTTAATTTTTTTTAGAGAAATGTTATGTTTGGATTATATTTTGAAACTTTTACTTAATTTATATAAAAATAAAAAATCATGATTTGATGTTATTTATTGTTATAATTTTAATGACACATCACTCAGTCTACTAAGAGCTTAAATTAATATAAAATATAGGTTAGAATGTTGATTTTTTGTAATCAAATTAGATGAAGATAAATTTTAAAATTTAAATGTTACTTATAAGTAAGTCTAAATTGAATTAGAATTATTTTTTATATATTTAAATATATATAATGAAAGTTATGAATTTATCTTTTATGAAAAATGTGCAAAAAGTTATATGTAACGATTGAACTACTCAAATTAATTGTTTATAAGTAGATAAAGTAACATCAATATTTGTGCATCATTTATAATCTTTTGATCACTTTCACATTACATTACAATAAGAAGGGTGATCTATAGCTTGAGAGTTGTGAAGAAAGAATAAAGAGAACTAAAAATAAAATATATAGGATAAATTCATATAGTTTTACCCGTACAATTTTATTCATATACTTTTATGATACTTGGTGTTGGTTATTATATATTTAAATATTATTTTTAATATTATAGTTGCTTCATAAGAAATGTTAAAATGAATATTTCTACATATAGTATTATACATTACTTTACAAGATACTTATAAAAAAAAGAAAAAGTATTGTTTATTGTAATTGAATCTGATATTTTGTGATTATTATTATTATGAAAATTATATGTTATATTTTAATAACTAATTGATGGAATTAATTTATGTAAATATATATTATATTTAGTTTATATGAAAGATATATAGATGCATAGATCAGAACTTGTAGAAAAGTTGCAATGATGCAACTATATATTTTTGACATGAAAAATTTATTATTATATATTATTATTATTAACGTAATTATATAATATGATACAATATTTTTCGAAATAAACATGATATCCTCAAAGGATGATATGACAAATCATGTGATATGATATGATTCATATGACATAATTATACATTTGTATATTATTCGTACATACATTAGTATGTTAATTTTGCTAGATTGATATGTTTGTTTTTCAGGAGCCTACTGAGTTGATATATCTATTTTAAAGGAATAATATGATATCCTTCGAGATAACATGTTATTCTAAGAAGTAATATCATAATTCGACAGTATATATGATATTCGATATATAATATTCTAAGAGATAATATGATAATTCAACAATATATGATAACCCAAAAGGTATACTTCTGACCATTGACATGCATATATGATCTTTGCATAAATCCACTTTTCCGATCATCACAGACATCAGAATGCATTACATTATGATGGCTCTATATGAGATAATATATTTAACATTATAAGATAAACTTTATGATGATTGTATGTATATTTTTATATTATATTATATGATATTATGTTATATGATATGTTTCAATGTGTTATGTTATATTATATGATATATCATGATGTTATACTATTTGGTTAAAGCTTTGAGTTACAAGAAATTATTTTGAAATATTATATAAGATGTTTCAACGCTATATGATTGAAATACAATGTAATATATAATGCTAATTAGTATATGATAGGATGCATATAAATTTTTAAGTTGATAAGGATTTATTTATATAATATAATTATGCAAATATCATAGACATGATTATACGGATTGTGAATCAGTTAATTGTAATTGTGTTATTATATGATATGATGCATATGAAATTTTAAGTTGATAAAGATTTGTTTATATGATATGATTATGTAAATATCATAGACATCATTATTTGAATCGTGGACTAGTTAATTGTAATTGTGTTATATTTTGAAAATTATACTTTGTTATCATGATTATATATTTATTTTAATCCTATATATGAGTCTTTGTCTTTGCGTATGCATATGTTTATGCATACAAACATATGCGTATGTTTTCTTGTATTTTTTATCTACAAGTTGGTGGAGGATGATTGATGCTTGTGACATGGATTGACACATGGAATTGAATCCTGAAAAATTACAATTATTTTGTACTATAATTGTTTATAATTGTATGAGTAAAAAAATAATCAAATCTTATTCTTTGGTAAGGCTTTAAATCATGATGAAAAGATAAAGATAGCGACTGATATGTCGAGTTAAAAATTTTTTTATTCCCGCTTCCGCTATCTCGAGGGTCGAGACGTTCAAAGCGAGTGTTAAACAACATCAGACATGACAAGAGGGGGGACAATGTTTTGAGGAGTTCTTTCGACTGCTCAACCGACTGTCGAGATATCACCCATATGACTGGTAGTTGTCATAAGGACTCAGCGAGAAGGATCTATAGATAGCTACTCCCCGAAAGCATAGCCCCACAATCAGAGTGGATTATTTACGCATTTTGGCGTTCGCATATATCACTCGAAGCCAGGATCTTCTCTTGATTGTTCACGCGTGGCAAGCTCCTTACCATGACAACTAGGGCGAGATGAGCTCCACAGGCGGATCGCACATGCGTCCTACGTGCATCGACGGAGGACATCACAAATCTATCGCCCGGGAGACATGGCCACCTAAGATTCACGAGCATCGAAACATCAGGAATGGATAATTTCTGGGCATCATTATGAGATATTGGCACGCGTCACACCTTTTGTCTACTTAGAGAGTGAAATTTTGAGTAGTAATTCTACCGTTTTTTTTTTTGGTTTGGCATCACTCTCTTATGCATACATGTACATTTTCAACTCTTACCTTAATACAAGTGGATGACTATCAAATTGTGTAATCCTTTATCTCCTAAAAAGAAGTTAATAAGGTACATAGTATTTGTATATTTTAAAAGGTTAAATATATGAAAAACTCCCTTGGCTATAAGCCATAATAATCTTCACATCACTAAACGTTGACACATGTATTTGTTTAGATCTCATTATCTGAAAAATAAATTCGCTCTAACTTCTTTTCCATTAGGTCATTTAGTATAATTCTTCAAGACTTAAAAGTATCAAAAACAAAAGAAAAACAATTGTCATTTCTTTTCCATTCCCTCCAAGCCATAATAATCTTTAAATCCACAAAATTTTAAAACACTTTTATTCAAACCTCAAACACTTTTTTAATACTTGATATAATTTATGTATTTATATAATATAACTACTTTTGCATTAGGTTGCAAAATGTAATTCTTTAGGGCTTAAAATTATTGAAAGAGTTCGTTATTTCTTTTTCATTTTCTCGATAAAAAAATTCAAGGATGTTCATCCAGTATGATCAATCAGATGATTTGAACTTATCTAATCTCAATTAAGTAGCTTTTAATTTTTGTTCGAATTAGACTCATGGACATTCAGCTTTTAAAACCCAAATCTTTGTTTAATTTAAAAAATATTATTTTAAAATTAAAATATATTAAAATATATAAAAATTGTTTGAAATGTTATGCTTGAACTATAAGTTAATGCATATATCTCTTTACTCGTAGAAGCAAGCAAATAATATTTGTTTACAACAATTTAGCATAATAACAAATGAACAAGAATAAATTAATAGAAAAATGTAGGATTATGGCCTTGTTTGGTATAATTTGTTTTTTTTTTAATATATGAATGACCATAAATAAATATTACTAATTAGCTTTCAATTCTCCTATTTAATGTTAATTCTGTTAATCTACTAAATTAAAATTTATTTATGTTTTCGTGATATAAAAAGGTTCCGAGTAGAGGTCTTTGATTTCTTTAAAGACATCTCAAACTTGGTAAAAAATTTATTAGGTGTGTAGTTTTCGTATAATGTTGGAAGATTAAGCATTTTATAAAACAAAACAAAGCACATAAGTTAGGTGGAGAAAAAGTTGAATTTCAAAAAAAAAGAAAACCATGATTCTTGTCTCCTAGTAACCATATTTCCTCTGTTGATACACATTTTTTTGATATATAACCAACGAAGATGAAGTACATAATGAGAAGGAAATATTTATATGTCACTATATGTAGCAGTATATATTTATTATTGGACTTAAATCATCCTATAAAAAGATTAAATGAAATAATAACCGACAAAAAGAAAAGTTTACTACTGCGTTTGAGAACGCATTTCCAAAGTGTAAATATATTACTTAGGTCCTTAGCTAAAATGGCTAATGCTAAGAATGATAAAGGTTGCTACATGATCGAAAGTGTTAACACAAATTTAAGACGACTGGAAGAAAACAAACAGAAAGAAGATGAGAAGAAAGAAAAAAGATTCAAAGTAAAGACGACCTGGGAACATATAGTGCACAAAATATATAAGAAGATGAGCCTTAGTGTGATATAATTTCGTGCGTGCAGGTTTACGCATGGGATGGTTTCAGACGTTAGGCTTTTAAGCTATGATTTCATGCATGGATGGTTTACAGTGAGTAATTACAAAAAAGATGAGCAGATATAAAAGTTCCATGAACAACGCTCTTCAGCTATAATGATAAATCATATAGAAAATTGGAGTTCCTGCAAGCATATATATACATAAACGAACTCCCCTTGCAGAAGCTGCATATATATTGACATAATTAATCCAAGAAGTACAAGAACAGTGAGGGTTGGAAGTCTTATGTGTATATAAATATGAGGAAACATATAAAGAAAAACCATTTTAGCAGTCGATATTAAGGGCGATCGAGTTGATAGGGAAATTAACAACCATGTAATGACGTTAGTCAATTAATGACAAGAGGGCTGTAAACAGTTAGAGGACGCACAAAAAGCACCAGATATATAATGGGGGCACAAGGAACCAAAAGAAAGTAAAGATATAATTGATTGCATTATCTCTAATCCGACACATCGTAATTTTAGGTCATGCCATTTTAGCATACACCACGTGCTATCAGTAGTACCCTACAGCCCAACTCTTCGTTGGAAGGCTCAGGACCCGGGCGCCGCGGCTGGCAATTATAACGGCGGCCGATGTGTTGTTGACCAGGGAACTAACAGACGGATCGAAGTATGCACACAGATGGAAAAGGGAACAAAAATGGAGCAAGAGCGGGGGACGGACAAAGGGGGCGGAACCTGTTGACGCTGGAGTACTCGTAGAGCTTGCCGGCGGGGGAGAAGACGATGAGGGCGATCTCGGCGTCGCAGAGGACGGACAGCTCGCACGCCTTCTTGAACAGCCCGCTGCGCCTCTTCGAGAAACGCACCTGCCGGCTCGTCCGGTCCTCGATCCGCCGGAGCTCCACCCGTCCACGACCCATGTCGTTTTCTGCTTCTTATTCTTCTTGTGGCCGCAAAGAGAGAGAGAAGAAGAGGAAGAGGTTGCGGTTGTGGTGGTGCGGAGCTGGAGATGATGTGATTAGGGAAGCGACTTCCGCGGGGGAGCTGGGGACTAGAAAAGGAAACATGAGGCCCACGCTGTCGGGGTAGAGCAAATCCAGTAGGATTTGTTTCAACTTTTCTTAAACACTATCGATCCTTTTCTTTTTCCGTTTTTTTCTCTCTTAGTAAATAAATAAGACGATTACAAGTAAACGACAAATGAGCAAGTGGTCATAAATTTTATTACTAGCCGCTTAGTTCAAATGGTCCCAGATCCAGTTTGAAATCTTTGAATGGATTTTGAAGTAATTAAAGCCATCGGGGGATAAATGAGCAAGTGATCAACAGGACGCCACAACACGACATACGGTACACGAGCAAGTGGCCTCCTCCTGTATGTACATGGTCGCATCCAAATCTCTAATCCCTCAACTAAAACTAGAACTACAACTAGAACTAAAATTAAAACTAAACAGCACGTGACAGCACAAAAAGGAACCAAAAAAAAGAAAGAACAAAAAACATAAGTAGCACCGTGAGAGCTCATAGTATATACCAATAATGGACTTGCCTCAGAAATTAGCGGAGTGAACAGCATAAGATACGTGTGCATCACTACAGAGTTACGTACCCGGTGCCGGCCGGATTTTCCGGACGACGGAGGCGTCGGGAACGCGGATGTCGGTAGATGAAGCGCCGCCGTCAACTGAAAGAAAGCTGCCGTGGCGAGGTCCCGACGGAATACGGGAGCGGGGGCCGGATGCCGAACTGAGAGATGAGGTTGACGACAAAGTCATGGGGACTCCGGTTCAAAGAGGACTGGTTTAGAGGGAGAGGAAGTAAGGAAGAGGAAACGGAGGATAGCAGTTAATGTCGAGTTTGAGGAAAAAGAGGACGGAAGGGGACAAAAGTTCGTGCCTTTTGAGATGAACAGGAGTTTGAGGAGAGAGAGCAGAAGATATCCGATTTTTTTTCATAAATAATGTTTCATTTTTATTTTAAATTTATAATAAATAATCCTTCATGTGCGAAATATATTATTATATTAAAAATATTAATTATTTAATAATTTAATTTAAGGTTTGTATAAGTGCAAAAAATGATTAGTTGGTCAAGTGAGTTCAATTAATTTATTGATCGAGCTAAACTCTCAAATAATAAATAATAATAATTTAATAGAGAGAAGGAAATAAATTGAGGATGTTTGAACTAATTTTGGATGAAAGATATAAATTTAATATAAAAAGATGAGAATAAAAAATATGTAAAAAAAATTTAATTTATAACTATATTTAAATGATATATTTTATGTGTATTTTTTATATTCTTTATCTTTACAAATATAAAAAAGTTTGAAGTAGTTTAAATTGATGGATTTAATTTTTATTTTTTTTACATTTTTGTATACGTAACATCTCCTTCCACCTCTCTTTGTTTATTCTACACATTCTCTTTCTTATTCCTCATTATGTGGAGTCTTACTCATCATTTGAAGATTTCGTTTACACGATTTGCACTTATTCGTAACTATTTATAATGGTCTTATATATCACTGCACTTCATTTTCAACGTTTATTTCGATAATTTTAATAGTTATTTCATAATAATCTTCATAATAATTATAACAGTTCATAATGATCATAACGATCATATATTATAACATCTTCCACTTAATCGTCATGATCATTATATATTAGTATCTTCACTATCTACGAGTAATTTAATTGGAAATCATATCTCGAAATTCCTTTATCCATGAATCTTTCGTACTGACTTAGATACTCCTAAGTCGCATCAAGTTCATATGCTTGATGAAAGTACTAACTCAATTCTCTTCATAAGAGAACCAACTAATATATCACTTGTAGACACGTAGGTCATTGTCACTTCCTTCTAATTTATTATTCTTGAATATAGTGATACACAATCTCAATATGCTTTCCTCTTGAACTATTGATTATCACCATACATAGACAATGGTCATATGACCAGATTGAACCATAGTTACAAAAAAATGTTTGAGTTATACACGGTGGGTGACTATCGTACAATAAATAACATACTCAGCCTTTTGTGTGCGTCTAACCACACATCCAAAAAAAAAATAGTTGCATCGTCCAAAAAGAACAAATGACCTAATTTGGACTTGCAATTGTCTACATCATCGCTGAAGTTCATATTTGACTATCCTACTGCCTCGAATGTATCAATCTTGTATGTCAATGTCAATTGTACATTGCCTTTCAAATATTACAGTATCCTCTTAATGATCTCCCAATAGGCATTCCCAGAATTACTCTGAAATTTGCTAATCATGTTTACCACGTAAGTCAAAATTGGACTTTGTATAGAGCTTTCACATACATTAGGTTGCTCATCGTTTCTATATAAGGCTCACGCAAAAGATCTTGCCCTGTGGGATATTGGCTTTTACTCAACCTCTTCCCAATCACAAGCGGCATCGGTGCGGCTGCTATTCTGTGTTGAATCTAGGATCCCGAGAATGTTTTGATGGTTACAAATTTGTAAGGAAACTTAGTTTGTACTGATGAACTTGTTGAGTTGATTTTTGAAACATGATATTTCAAATTCAGAAGTTGATAGGTCGATCAAAGTTAAAAGAATGGACAACCTATGCACACAGAAGATATTTCAGAAAATTATATGTGTGCAGTGGTCGTCCTAAGAATATAGAGTGGTCGACCAATATTGATGGAGAATGCATGAGAAGAGGGATCAGAGGTTGATCGGTCGACCAAAGAAATAAAGGGGACGATCGAAAAAATGAGCTAAACAGGAGAAGTCGTCCGATGATGAGAATGGGCGACCGAAGGCAACACCCTTACTATCAGAAGATGGAGAACGGGCGGTCCAAGGAGAAGTGGACGCATAGGGAAGACTTA
>LTAE01010735.1:0-16347 GCA_001647135.1 Pontederia paniculata
TATATATATATATATATATATATATATCTTTTGTAAGTCTTACTAATAGTATATTTCATTTACCTTTTCTTAACTTCTATTATAGTTAGTGGAAAATTGTTTTTTATTTATTTGTGTTTTCATAAATTAAATTTGTAATATTATTTTTATGATTTTTCATGGTTTAATTAATAGTGTAAGTGATGTATTTCCATATTCATCACACAAAATGTTGTTAGACACTTGTGGTCCAACTTTAGATCCAAGGGATTCAATAGCAAAGAATTTAAAGATATATTATGTAACATTGCAAGGGCAACCTATACAGAGCAAATGAACAAGAAAATCACTAGAGGCAAGAGAATTGATAAGATAAAGACCATTTAGTAATTGGAGTAGGGCTTGCTTCACATCATATACGAAGTGTGACATGTTACTAATGACTAAGCGTTAAAAGATATATTTTAGATGCTAAGAATAAGCCCATCATTACTATGTTAGAGAGCATTCAGACAAAGTTGATGATAAAATTATGGAAGAAAAAATGGCCTTCTGTGATAAAAAAAATTGTAAAGAAACTAAATAAAATCAAAGATTGGACAATTATGTGGGTTGTTGTTTATTCTAGTGGCCCAAAATTCCAATTTCAATCACAAGAAATGGAATTTATTATAGACATTGTGGAGAGATCTTGTACTTGCAGTAGGTGGAATTTAACTAGCATCCCATGTTTGCATGTTGCTGCTTGTATACTCCAAAACAATGAGGTGGTGAAGAAATGTGTTGAAATGTTATTGGATTGGAACTTATTTGCAGCTATATGATAATGTGATTCAACCTATAAACGCAATAGATAAATGGCCAGATTTGCAAGAAGAAATGCCGATTAATTCACCTCCAATGCTACCTAAGAAAAGGGGCAGAAGCAAAAAGGAAAGAACTCAAGGAAGTCGAGGATGGTGTTACAACCACCAAACAAAGACTCTTCAAGAAGTCAAGAGTCCAAATGAGGTGTAGCGATTATGGGGTCAGGGGTAACAACAAACTATATCATGTATATTTATTTTATTTTTATAAATTTCTATTCCATCCTATTATTAGTCTTAAAGGCTAATTTGTTTCTTCTTTAATTTGTAGAAGCAAAAGAACGAACCTTCGCAATAATAAACTTAGGTGAGTGTTGATGTCGAACAAAAAAAATAATTGCTTCTAAAGTGGGTGTTTGTTGAAAATGTACTTTAATTCACCTCCAATGCTACCTAAGAAAAGGGGAAGAAGAAAAAACAAGCAAGAAGGACGGAACTCGAGAAAGTGGAGGACGATGCTACAACCACCAAACGAAGATTCTACAAGAAGTCGAGAGTTCAAATGAGCTGCAATGATTGAGAGGTCACGAGTCATAACAAATGGTATCATGTATATTTATTATTCCTTTATATTATTTTTACAAATTTCTACACCTTCCTATTATTAGACTTAAAGGCTGATTTGTTTTTCGTGAATTTGCAGAAGAAAAAAAAATCAACCTTCACAATAATTAGAAACAAGCAAGAAGGAAGGAACTCGAGAAACCGGAGGACGGTGTTGTAGCCACCAAACAAAGATTCTCCAAGAAGTCGAGAGTTCAAATGGGATGAAATGATTGGAAGGTCACGGGTCATAACAAACTCTATCATATACAGTTATTATTCCTTTATATTATTTTTGTAAATTTCTACGCCTTCCTATTATTAAACTTAAAGGCTAATTTGTTTATTCATGGATTTGCAGAAGAAAAAGAACCAACCTTCGCAATAAGTAACCTAGGTAAGTATTTATGTCAAACAATAAATTATTTTTTTCTGAAGTGGGTGTTTGTTAAAAATGTAGTTTGATACAAGTTCACATTTGAACTTTAGGGATTTTATATTTCTTTTTCTATTTTGCTGGAAATTTGATAGACATATGTGATGGCCAATTTTGTGACAACTTGTAATATTTTGATACACTTGATAAGTTGTAATATTTTGCACTTTTTAGATGGCAAGTTGTAATATTTTGTAATAACCATTAAAATGTTTTAATTTTGTGATGGCATGTGAACAACTTCCTATTATAATGGTAACCTCAAGTTGTGACTCTCATTTACAAGTTTTATGGTAAACTTGATTTAATTATATCGGCATGAATGCTAATAACACTATAAAAAATTTGAGAGAATATTAACGATATTATAATTTTGGAAGAATATTGCTAAAATTATCATGTTATACACTTGATATGCGGGAATGTTGTATCAAACTGAATTTTTTTTTGCATCTCTTTGTGGAAGTGTTCTAAAACATAAGATATCATTTGCATCCCTCTCATCATGTGCAAATCAAATCGTATACAAATAAGTCATAGAACATAGCACGTGACATTATATGCAAATCTTTAGCATATGCAAAGAAGACGATATACAAAACTTAAAATGTAGCATTGCAAGTAGATCATATGCAGATCTCCTTTCTTGCAACATTTTGTTACAATGGTGCAATGTTTTGATAACTAGTATAACCTAAAACATCCGATTGCATTGTTTTTAAAATTATAGATTCTAGAACACTCTAATTAAATAACATAAAAGATTCAACTAGCACTGCTGCTATGGCCTTAAACATTAACAAGTTCGTAGTCTTAAACATGAGTGGACTTTTGCTCAATTATTTATAAAGATACAACATTATTAAAACCAAAATCAATGGAACCATGATCTTAAACATCCTTTGACACTTCATCCTTTCTACTTCAACTTAGCCTCCAATGTATTACACCTCCGCAATAGTCCATCAATTAAAATCCTATATCGAGGTGGTTCCACCATTGGATCTATCCAATGGAAAAATTAACAACTTATAATTTGTAGAAAAAAATAAACAACAAAAATAAAATTAATAATTAGTTTTAACAATATTTGATTTTTTATAAATAGATGATAAAATATATCAAACTTATGAAATACCCTATAATTATGACAACTATAAAATTTTCGACCTGGACTACTTTGAGTCCATGTCTGGTTCATATCTGTACACAATTTTTTTTAACACCAGATCTACTTGTACCAGTCAATTTCTACATTATGCCCTAAACATCCCTAAATCCTTAGTCTTCCTCTTCATGCGCATTCGATCTCTTATTCACATACCTCAATACCATATTCATCGTCCCCTAAATGAAATCACATGACTTCCAAAATCCCTAATCCCTTTCTAGGACATTGTGCCCTAAACTTTCTATTATCTAGAGTCAAAGCCTCATACAATTGCGAGAGCATTATTGCCGCACACTTTCGCATCCAACACACAAGATCCTCTTGTTCTATTTGTTTATTGTAGGTAATATATTGTCCTAAATTGTGATAACATGCACTTTCTAATTTTTTTCTTTGTCAATAGGGAGGTTCTAACATGAGGAAGAGTGATAACTGCATACCATCCTCATTAGAAGGTGTTGACTGTTTGTTTGTTTATACTTGATAAATTTTGCCTTCTCCCACATTTCAAATAGGAAGACTCTCACTAAATTTAAGCTCAAGATTGTCAAAAACTAGTTTTAGTACTTAAAAAAAATTACGAGTTTATATTTCTAGGCTCCAAAAATGAGTTAACTCGGTCTAAAATTTTAAATATAGGTAAATACTGATTCGACAACGTTTTTACTCGTTAAAATTTACGTATGTATGCATCAACAACTTTACGACACAAATGTTGTAGTGACTTTTTTGGTTAGTAGGATGTGAAAATGCAACTAATTAGGGGTTCAAATCTTATTACCTCCAACATTTGTTTATTTTTAATCAATCTTCTATATAGATTTATTTTTATTTTCTAGTTTTTTTAGTTTTTTCCTCTTTTATTTGTTTACCATTATTTTTTCTATTTTATAATTTACTAGTATGTTGTAGTGAATCATAATAGATAGTTAAAAAATAAAATAATATAACATTAATGAAAGTTGTATATTAATATTAGTTTGTCAAATAAATTTTTCTTTACTATTTCATTTTCTATACCATAATTCTTATGATGAACAAATATATTATAAGAAATAATTAGTATGGCAAGATAATTATGATAATGAAGACAATATAATAATAATAATTAAAAGATAAAATATATCTTGAACAATGTAGTAATTATAGCTGAATTTTTTGCGAGTTTGTGTGATTTATGAATTTTAATTTATTATTAATGCTATTTTTATCTTTAAAAAATAATATATTTGGTGTGATTTTGTAAGTTATTATTATTAAATTAATATTATATTTAAACTCTACGTATTTAGGTACCGAATCTATGATACAAATCTATCTCCTCTAAAATGAATCTAGGTAGATACTCGAACTTCAACCTTGTTTAAGCCAACAGAATTCTAACATGTTATGCATCTTTTAAAGTGAGTATTTTTTATTAGATACTTTTATATTGTGAGTCTAGTTGATCTAGATTCTGGATAATAATACATTTTATTTATTTCATCAAATATTTATATGGTTAGTGATATAATTATTTGTATTTTAATTTATATAGTTATAAATCTAGGTAGTTTGGACATCAACATTCACTTTACTGGTAAAAAGGAGCAATATGGATATCAAGGTGGAGATATTAAGACAATTTTTAATTGTGATATGAATGAAATGTCAATGCGATATGGTGAAAAGTCTTTACGTATAAGGGCTCATATCTTATCAATGGTTGTAGTCAGGAAAGAATTGGCAAAGAAGCCTAAAAATATTGAATAATGATGCTTCTGTTTTGAAAATTTGTTTGGTTACAACTTAATATGGTAAAGCTAATGTGTATGTTTGGCCCTTGTCTAATAGATCCACTAAGTCAACATTCAGGTGTGATCGAAGAGATTATAGAAGAAGCGATGCAACCATCTTTAACTAAAAAGGAGGCTATTAGCAAGAGAAAACAAAGTCAACTAAACTATTAAGAATATAAATATAATGTTAGTTTCCTATAGGCTTAAGTTTTTAGGATTGTTGATAGCACATCTCATTTAACATAATATCGGAGCTAAAGGTCATGAGTTCAAGCCTCGATGTTGCTCGTATTAAAAATTAATTTTCTCCCTCACTTAATCATGTGTTAGACTTTGGACTAGATCAAAGTTGTTAGGGATCACATATAAGGAAGAGTGTTAAGAATATATATATAAATATATATATACTCTTCCTATCGGCTTAAGGTTTTAGGATTGTTGGTAGCATATCTAATTTAACATAAACATTTGGTTTGACATGGTATTGAAGTTAAGGTCCAACAACAAGTTGATTGTGGGCAAGAGGAAGAAGTCAATGTTGATGAGGTCAACCCAAATAATAAGGTTGATGAAGATGCAGTACTTGATGAAGATTATAATTTGTGTGATAGTGATGAAAACTTGTAGGAAACAATTACTAAGGCTCTACATGAACATTTCATGTTAGAATCATTGAGTAGTCAAAAGTAGAACATGGAAGAATACTGAAGACATTACTCGAGATGAATCTGAGGATTCTACTTATGAAGATTCTGATGAGCTACATACAACCTCAGACAATGATTTAGAAGAAGTGAAAAAAGATCAAGATATATTTCAATTTAATGTAGAAAGATACATGGATGATCCTTATTTTATGATTGATCTTCACTAATGCTTCAGAGTTTAAGGGATCAAGCATACAATATGAGATTAAAAACATATTTCAAATACATTTTTTAGGAAATGGCAAGAACAAGGTAGTGGTCATATGTGCTAAAAAAATGTGGATGAAGGATAATGACATCCCTTATGTTTCCCAACAACCCTTCGATTACCACATGACAAATCAAGAAATGTGATACAAATCATACATGTAAAAGGTATTTAAAAAAATCATTTAACCTATAAACGAGTAGCCAAAAGATATGAGAAAAAACTTTAGAAGTGCACCTCGATGGGAACTCCATGGTTTCATTGATCATATCTAAGGGATACTTGCTTGAATGTCGGTAGAATGATGATATCGCGGGCGAAGGACTTAATATTGAAGAAGATTCATTGAGGCCGAACTTTCATTCCCGCAGCATGAGTGAATAGCACATTTTTATACTATATCGGGTCGAATCTCTGAGGTAGTAACAGTCTCAATCCGCTATTCAGTCCAATGTGTTCATATTTTTTTCCTTTTGTAGGTCTACTAATAATATATCTCATTTATCTTTTCTTAACTTTTATTATAGTTAGTGACAAATTGTTTTTTATTTATTTGTGTTCATAAATTATTTTTCTAATATTTATTTATGTTTTTTCATGGTTTAATTAATAGTGTAAGTGATGTATTTCCATATTCATCACACAAAATGTTGTTAGACACTTGTGGACCAACTTTAGCTCGAAGGGATTCAATAGTAAATAATTTAAAGATATATTATGGAACATTGCAAGGGAAACCTATATATAGCTAATGTATTCTTCTCTCGATGAGTTAGCAAGAAAATCACTAGGCGCAAGAGAATGGATAAGAGAAATTCAATGTAATAATTGGAGTAGGGCTTGTTTCACATCATATACAAAGTGTAACATGTTATTAATGACTACGCGCTTTAAAAAAATTTAGATGATAGAAATAAGACCATCATCACTATGTTAGAGAGCTGATAATAAGATTATGAAAGAAAAAAAAAGCAAAGATAAATGTGACCTTCTATGATAGAATAAAGAAATTAAATAAAATCAAAGATTGGACAATTATGTAATCAGTTGAATTTATGATTTTTTTTAAGTTTAATTGTGTTTTATTTCCAACTATTTATTGAATTTTATTTTTTTTATAATATTAAATTGTAATATTCAATTTTATTTTTAACATGCCTTTTATTTTTTGACTATATGTATATGCTTAAGATTTTTTATAATATTTTTTTGTTAACAAAAAAAATTAATCCAAATGATGAATAGATTTTTTTAAACGGATTTGGTTCGATTATTTAATTAATTGAACCCATCGATATTCATAGATACTCCGAGGAGGCAACTACTTTCGAGCTCTTCGATATCGTTTGGACCCATATTTGATTGTTATTAGTATTGAATGTTAAAGTTATCTTTTCATGATGATGTTAACATCAAAATGCTTGAAAAAGTAAAGTTACAAATTGAAAAAATCTAGAAATTCTATTAACACATTTTTAACACAAAAACAAGGGCATGAATACACTATACTATAAGGAGGCAAGAGAAATTAATGATGTACTTTTATATGTCATTTAACATAGGAACAAGAGCATGGATTTTTAATCCATTTATGTCTTTAATAGAAACTCTGATGCCGAGATTATTCATGATATAAAAGAATGTCAATTTAATTGTTGGTAAATTTTCCTGTTATTTTTCAAGAAATGCACTTTTATATGTTTTCAAACATTAATTGATTTTTCTTCTTAAGCTATGAAAACAATTTCTTTGTCAAGGATCTTGAATATCAAAGATACCATTCGGACTTATCTTCAATATACTTAGTTCTATTGGTCGATTTTAGGGTTTTAGCAGTGGAACCAGTCAAAATCCGAGCATGATTCTAGCAGTTATTCCCAAACGATAAGATGTTTGGCAGAACTCGAACCAGAACCGGAGCATAAGAACCAAAGGTCACGTGACCGTGGTTCTTATTTCCGTTCTTTTTTTTAATTTTCTATCATTGACATGAGAGTTTTTTATTTGTTTTTTCTTTATTTAAAACTTATTTTTTATTTTCTCTCTCCTAGATTGTGATATCCTTTATTTATTTTTTCTTTATATTTTAATTTATATGTCAACATCAATGTTTAATTATTAATCTTTAATTCTTAATACTAATATATTAATTTTATGCTAATTTAATAATATAATTATAAAATAATTTTTTATTTATGTTTTACAAAATATTTAATTATATTAATTAATTTTTTATTATTTATTAAGATTTTTTAGATAACTTTTTTATTTAAAAATTATTTTTGCCATTTTATTTATTTATTTAGAAAATAATTTATTTTTTTGTTCTCGATGGTTCATCGAAATATTCGTGGAACTTCGTATTTTTAGTTCATTAAAAAATAATTAGTACTAATCTATCAAATCAACTATTCATTGGGAACTCAAAGAAAATCATATTCATTTTTCGAAACTAGGTCACTGAGTCTTGTAATTCAATTCAAACCAAAATTTTATTTTTTTTGATGAAAAATGAATTCTTAAGTAAATAACTTATTAGAACAATAAATTCCTGGAAAAAATACTTACTTTTATATTTTTTTGGGAATTTATGTTTGATAAATTATAGTGAGAGAAAAATGAATTTACATTTAAAATGACACATTCCTTCAAGAAAGAAAATGGTTAGAATATGATATCAGATCAATATATAAAATTATGGTATGCTACCTGAACATCCTCATACTCTACGCAAATTCAGAAATTGCGTCAACTTATTAACCATGCTATTGCTACACCTACTTCAAAAATCTCCAAAAAATAATGATGTCTAGTTTGTATTCATCTCCTTGGGCTAAAAGAGATTGACTTCATGCTAAAAGCCTTTCCATACTGCTGCATAAGATGACAGTATTGAGCAATAAAGCGATCATACTCTCATCAAGATACTTGTACCTAACATTATGCAAACTCCATAATGTTTCTTCAATATATATGAGAGAATTCCTAGAATACAAGCAAGACATGGGGAATAACCAAGCTTCATTTATTGCCTTCATGATAAAATTCAGCATCCTTATGTAAAACTGAATACTAGTATATATGAAATGACAATCAATACAATTGACACGAACCATATAAATTACATTCAGAAAGGTGCGAGAATAATCTATTGTTGTATTTGATACATCTTCATATACACATTTAGGACTGAAGCAGGGCACGTGCCCTGCAGCACGCGGGAATCTGCTACAGGGTCACGCGTACGCGTGCATGACCTGTAGCAGGGTCACGCGCAACCTACAATAGGCGCGCCCTGAAGCAGACACGACCTGCAACAAGCGCGACTCTGATGCCCACTGCTACGCGTCGCCGGAGAAGAGAGAATGTCGGAAAGGGAAACAAAGATAGAGAGGAGATCAATGAGTAGATAGGAGTTTACCTTGTCGTTGGTCGTTGATTGGAGAGAGAAAACTTGAGAGAGAAATCGTGAGAGACAGAGAAAAGAGAGACCGAGGAAAATTTTAATTTTTTTTTGGGCGGTCTACGTAGACCACCCCAATTGGGGCGGTCTGGTTTATCAAACTGCCTCAAATATATGGTTGCAAATTTCTACCTTTCTTGTAGTGTTATTTATGAAAGATTTTTTTTGTTGAAAAAAAAACAATCACTATACTTCGATACCTAATTCATAGAATATATATTCATCAATGAAAAATATCAAAATAAAAAAAATATATATTTTAAAGATTATTAATCCATATTCTTCTAATTTATATTTCAATGCTAGAGGGGTCTCATTAGTATTAAACAAGCCACCCTTTTGAAAAAAAGGAATAATATATAAATAATGGTTGATTAATTAGATTGAACTTGAAAATAAAATTCATACATTAAAAGTTTGAGAATGCCACTGTTAGTAGATATTTAGTAAATATTCAATGCACTTTTGAATAACAGTGAATGTTCATAGCTAATTGTGGGATTTAATATTTTTCATACGGTACTTGAAATTGGTGCTTCTTTTGAATTCCTTCTTTTGTTCTTGAAAAGGAGAAAGGAAGAAGATGAATTTTGTTGCATCTTTAGTAAAAAAATAAAAGCAGAAAAAAATGATGAAGATGTATGTCCGAATCACTTGGTCTAGAGTTTCATTTTTATTCACAAAATTTATGCATGCTTTTATTTTATAATTTATCCTTTTCTTACCAAGGCACACATATTTTAAAAATAGTGTTTACAAAACAAGAGTGTTAAATGTGTTGACTAAGTCAATACACTACTAAGTCATTTGATAAATATAATTAATAATAATGATAAATTATTATAATTATATTTTGAAACACTTGAAGGCTATCATCTAGTATAGCTAGAAGTATGTTGAATTTTTTTTTTTGAGTATATCTTCAAAATAGTTCATTATTAATTATTATTTATGTAATTATTATTGCGATCAATTTATTATTTTTTATTATTTTATTAATTTATAAAGTATTTGATTAACTATTTTTTATTATTTATTAATATTAGAAATATTTAAAATATGTTATTTAATGTAGAATATATATAGTAACTCAAAGTATTTAAAGAATTATTTATCTTTTTTTTTCAATCATTTTACATTCATCGGATCAAACATATTTGTTACATTTGTGGAAAAAACTTTTAGTGGATTTCATAATTAACTCATTATTTACTAATCGTTACTTACTAGTCGATAATCACCATTGTATATACTAAATAAAGCATAAGTTTGATTGATCTAAATAGAAAAATAAGAGGGAAGACATTTTGAAAAAGAGAAGATAATTTCGGAAAAGTAAATTTTAGGTGTAGCAATTGTAGGTAAGGGGTAACAACAAAATGTATATTTATTTTATTTTTATAAACTTCTATTCATTCCTATTATTAGTCCTAAAGGCTAATTTGTTTCTTCTTTAATTTGTAGAAGAAAAAGAACAAACCTTCACAATAATCAACTTAGGTGAGTGTTGATGTCGAACAAAAAAATAATTAATTGCTTCTAAAGTAGGTGTTTGTTGAAAATGTACTTTAATCCACCTCCAATGCTACCTACCTAAGAAAAGGGGAAGAAGAAAAAACAAGCAAGAAGGATGGAACTCGAGGAAGTGGAGGATGATGCTGGAGCCATGAAAAGAAGATTCTACAAGAAGTCATTCAAATGATTTGCAGTGATCGCGAGGTCACGGGTCATAACAAACGGTATCATGTATATTTATTATTCCTTTATATTATTTTTATAAATTTCTGCACCTTCCTATTATTAGACTTAAAGGCTAATTTTTTTCTTCATGAATTTGCAGAAGAAAAAAAAATCGACCTTCATAATAATTAAAAATAAGCAAGAAGGAAGGAACTCGAGAAAGTGGAGGAAGGTGTTGTTGCCACCAAATAAAGATTCTCCAAGAAGTTGAGAGTTCAAATGAGATACAATGATTGGGAGGTCACATGTCATAACAATATATCATGTATAGTTATTATTCCTTTTATATTATTTTTATAAATTTCTACACCTTCATATTATTAAACTTAAAGGCTAATTTGTTTCTTCATGAATTTGCAGAAGAAAAAGATCCAACCTTCACAATAATTAACCTAGGTCAGTATTCATGTCGAACAAAAAAATTGTTCTTTTCTTAATTGGGTGTTTGTTAAAAATGTAGTTTGATACAAGTTCATTCGAATTTTAGGGATTTTATTTTTATTTTTCTATTTTACTAGAAATTTGATGGACATATATGATGGCCAATTTTTTGACAACTTCTAATATTTCCTTGTAGTTGACAACTTATAGTATTTGGCACTTTCAATTGGCAAAATGTAATTCTTTGTGATATGCTAATGTTTTGTGACAACTTGTAATATTTTGATACACTTGACAAGGTGTATTATTTTGTACTTTTTAGATGGCAAGTTGTAATATTTTGTGATAACCATTAAAATGTTTTAATTTTTTTGATGGCATGTGAACAACTTCATATTATAATGGTACACTTAAGTTGTGACTCTCATTTACAAATTTTATGATAAACTTGATAAAATTGTAACGACATGAATGTTAATAACACTATAAAAAATTTGAGAGAATATTAATGATATTATAGTTTTGCAAGAATATTGCTGAAATCATAATGTTATGCACTTGATATGTGGGAATGTTGTTCACAATTGTATCAAACTGAATTCTTTTTTTTACATCTCTTTATGGAAGTGTTCTAAAATATAAGACATCATTTGCATACCTCTCATCATGTGCAAATAAAATTGTATACAAATAAGTCACAAAACATAGCACGTGACATTATATGCAAATCTTCAGCATGTGCAAAGAAGATGATATACAAAACTTAAAATGTAACATTGTAAAGTAGATCATATGCAGATCTCCTTTGTTGCAACATTAGTGGTGCAATGTTTTGATAACTAGTATAACAGAAAACATTCGATTGCATTGTCTATAAAATTATAGATTATAGAACACTCTAATTAAAAAACATAAAAGATTCAACTAGCACTGCCACTATGGGCTTAAACATTAACATGTTCATGATCCTAAACATGAGTGGACTTTTGCTCAATTATTTATAAATATGCAACATTATTAAAACCAAAATCAATGGAACCATGATCTTAAACATCCTTTGACACTTCATCCTTTCCACTTCAACTTGAGCCTCCAATGTATTACATCTCTGCAAAAGTTCATCAATTAAAATCCTATATGGACGTGGTTCCACCATTGGATCCATCCAGTGGAAAAAATTAACAACCTATAATTTGTAGAAAAAAAAAACAAAATAAAATTAATAAATAGTTTTAACAATCTTTGATTTTTTATGAATAGATGATAAAATATAACAAACTTATGAAATACCCTATAATTATGACAACTATAAAATCTTCGATCTGGACTACTTTCAGTTCATGTCAGCTACATATTTGTACACAATTTTTTTTAACACCAGATCTAATTGTACCAGTCAATTTCTACATTATGCCCTAAACATGCTTAAATCCTTAGCCTTCCACTTCATGCGCACTCGAATCTCATTCACATCACACACATCACTACCATTGTTATCGTTCCCTAAATGAAATCACATGACTTTCCAAAATTCCTAGTCCCTTTCTGGGACATTGTGCCCTAAACTTTCCATTATCTAGAGTCAAAGCCTCATACAATTGTGAGAGCATCTTTGGCCGCACCCTTTTGCATGCAACACACAAGATCCTCTTGGTCTATTTGTTAATGTATTGTCCTAAATTGTGATAACATCCTCTTTCTAATTTTTTTATTGACATTTTGTCTTTGTCAATAGGGAGATTCTAACATGTGGAAGAGTGATAACTGCAGTCCATCCAGTGATGACTAATTGTTTGTTTATACTTGATAAATTTTACCTCTTCCCATATTTCAAATAGGAAGACTCTCACTAAACTTAAGCCCAAGGTTGTCAAAAACTAGTTTTAGTACCTAAAACCTTACGAGTTTATATTTCTAGGGTTGAAAAACGAGTTGACTCGGTCTAGAAACTTAAATATAGGTAAATACTGATTCAACAACATTTTTACTCATTAGAACTTACGTTTTGTACGCATCAACAACGAATCAACGACTTTACGACACAAGTGTTGTAGTGACTTTTTGGTTAGTGAGATGTGAAAATGCAACTAATTATAAGTTCAAATCTTATTACCTACAACATTTGTTTATTTTTAAGCAATCTTCTATATATATTTTTTTTATTTTCTAGTTTTTTTATTTTTTTTCTCTTTTATTTGTTTACCATTATTTTTCTATTTTATAATTTACTAGTATGTTGTAGTGAATTATAATAGATAGTAATAAAATAAAATAATATAACATTATTGTAAGTTGTATATTAATATTAGTTGTCAAATAAATTTTTCTTTACTATTTCATTTTCTATACCATAATTCTTAAATAAAAAATAATATGATGAACAAATATATTATAAGAAATAATTAGAACGACAATATAATTATGATAATGAAGACAATATAATAATAATTAAAATATAAAATATATCTTGAATAATGTAGTAATTGTTTTTTTATGTATATTTTTTGGTAGACTATATGAATTTATACGGCATCAATTGCACATATGTTTGAACTTGACAATCTTAGAATGAATTATAGCTAAAATTTTTTACGAGTTTGTGTGATTTATGAATTTTATTTTATTTTATTATTAATGTCATTTTGATCTTTAAAAAATAATATATTTGATGTGATTTTGTAAGTTATTATTATTAAATTAATAATATATCTAAACTCTACGTAAATGTATTTACGTACCGAATTTACGATACAAATCTATCTCTCTAAAACGAATTTAGGTAGAAACTCGAACTTGACAACCTTGTTTAAGCCAACAAAATTTTAACATGTTGCAACTTTTAAAATGACAAGCAAAGAGTGTATCTTTTTATTATATTGTGAGTGTAATAGATCTAGATTCTGGACAATAGCATATATTTTATTTATTTCACCAAATACTTATATGGTGAGTGATATAATTATTTGTATTTTAATTTATATAGTTATAGATCTAGACACTTTGGACATCAACATTCACTTTAATGGTAAAAAGGAGCAATATGAATATCAAGGTGGAGATATTAAGATAATTTTTAATTGTGATATGAATGAAATGTCAATGCGATATGGAGAAAAGTATTGACGTATAAGGGCTCATATCTTATCAATGGTTGGAGCCGGGAAAGAATTGGCAAACAAGCTTGAAAATGTTGAATAATGATGTTTCTTTGTTTGAAAATGTGTTCGGTTGCAACTTAATATGGTAAAGTATTTGGCCCTTGTCTAATAGAGATGTTATCACTATTAATCCACTAAGTCAACATTCAGGTGTGATCGAAGAGATTATAGAAGAAGCGATGCAACCATCTTTAGCTAAAAAATGAGGCTATTAGTAAGAGAAAACAAAGTCAACTAAACTATTAAGAATATAAATATAAAGATGTCAGTTTCCTATAGGCTTAAGTTTTTAGGATTGTTGATAGCACTTCTCATTTACCATAATATCGGAGCTAGAGGTCATGAGTTCAAGCCTCGATGTTGCTTGGATTAAAAATTAATTTTCTCCCTCACTTATTCATGTGTTGGACTTTGGGCTAGATCAAAGTTGTTAGGGATCACATATAAGGAAGAGTGTTAAGAATACATACATATTCATATATATATAAATATATATATATATATATATTGCTCTTCCTATCGGCTTAAGCTCTTAGAATTGTTGGTAACACATGTAATTTAATATAAACATTTGGTTTGACATGATATTGAAGTTGAGGTCCAACAACAAGGTGATGTGGGCAAGAGGAAGATGTCGATGTTGATGAGGTCAAACCAAATAATGAGGTTGACGATGAAGATGCAGTACTTGATGAAAATTGTAATTTGTGTGATAGTGATAAAAACTTGGAGGAAACAATTACTAAGGCTCTGGATGAACAGTTCATGTTAGAATCATTGCGTAGTCAAAACTAGAACATGGAAGAATACTGAAGACATTACTCGAGAGGAATATGAGGATTCTACTTATGAAGATTCTAATGAGCTACATACAACCTCATATATTGATTTAGAAGAAGTGAATAAAAGATCAAGATATATTTCAATTTAATGAAGAAAGAGACATGGATGATCCTTATTTTACGATTGATCTTCACTAATGCTTAAGAGTTTAAGGGATCAAGCATACAACATGGGATTAAAAACATATTTCAAATGCATTTTTTAGAAAATGGCAAGAAGAGTGTAGTGGTCATATGTGCTAAAAAATGTGGATGAAGGGTAATGACATCCCTTATGTTTCCCAACAACCCTTCGACTACCACGTGACAAATCAAGAAATGTGATACATATCAAACATGTGCAAAGGTATTTAAAAAAATTAACCTATAAACGAGTAGCAAAAAGATACGAGAAAAAACTATAGAAGTGCACCTGACTGGGAACTCCATGGTTTCATTGATCATATCAAAGGGATACTTACTTGAATGTCGGTAGAGGATTCCTAGAGGGAAAACTTTCATTCCCGCAGCATGAGTGAATAGCACATTTTTATACTATCATGTGTTTTCACATTTTTTTTTTCTTTTGTAGTGTAGGATCTAGATGGAACCAAGAGGGGGGGGGTGAATTGGTGTATTAAACTTTTTTGACTATTTCTACAATGATTAGTTATATAAGCGGAAGCACACAGATGAAGATATAAACAATAAGAAGAAACAAGAGACAGACAAACAAACAAACAGTGATTTGTTGACGAGGTTTGGTCGAACTCCTGGCCTACGTCCCTGCTCCTATCTTCTCGAACTCGAGACCTTCGGAGATCACTAAACTCCTTCTTCAAGGGCGAAGGCTCCCTTACAACTTCTCCTTTCTTTCTCAGAGGACAAGAAGACAACCTCTTACAAGTTCACTCTTGAACTCACACTTCCTTCTATCCTGGATTCTTCACTCGAATCACAAAAGGAGGAACTAAGGCTTTTTTGCTCAAGCACTCACTAGCTAAATTTGCCAAAGTTATTTTCTAAGACTCTTGGGATTACAATATATACTCTGCATAACGACCTAATCTATCACTCAGAAAACTAGCCGTTAATG
>LTAE01010736.1:0-11249 GCA_001647135.1 Pontederia paniculata
TCACTTACAAATTTGTGATCATTCAAAACATTCTCGGGATCCTACATTCAACAATTATTAGAGTTTCCAAAGGCGAGTTCCTCCTTCGGACTTTTTCTCCTAAATGTATTTTTGCTTGTCTTCTTTACCCTCCACTAAGTAGTCCGTCTTTTCTTGATAGTATCTCCTTTGTTTCCATATTCTTTTATAAATATTTTGATGGTGGCATTGACACATTCTAACCGGTGGTCCATCAACAACCTCTTGATGTTTGGCAATTTGAGAAGTAAATTGCACAACTTGCTTCTTTGACGCCTGCAATTTTACTTCTATGTGTTTGAACTTTAGTTGAAACTCTCATGGTTGAGGAGGAGAAGCTTCATCTTTCACTTTGAGTTGATTCTTCAACTAAGTCAAGTGTGCTTCTAGGTATTGGATAAATTGGTCTTGCATAATAAATTTCTTCTCAATTGTTGAAATTAACTCACAAAACATTCCCTCCAATTTTGTCCTTGATTCAATTGACGATGTGATGACACCGTCGATCTTTGAATTGTGTCCTTTCATATCTATAATCAGATTCTCCATACTTTGTATGTACTCTTATTGCATGGAGACTTTGTTCACCAGCATGCGCACCATATGTGTCAGCTTCGCAAGCGGATCTTTCAAAATGTCTTCTTCCTGAGATTGACAGGATGACTTGTTGTTGATGCTTTGTCCTAGAAGATTGATTCCAAGTTAAATTGTTTTCGATGTGTCTCCTTGTTGATGACTCGATGATGCTTTACACTGCTTAAGTTTATGATTCTCCATGGACTCCATCATTTTCTAAAGTCTTGTTCTTCCCCTCAAACTATGACTTTGATTTTTCTTGCTTTTCGCCATCGAGGGTGCTCGACCGAGTTGCGTATAAAGATATATCCAGAAAAATTGACACAAGACTAAATGAAACATGAAAATATGCAATAAAAATGTCTAGATGACTGAAGATAGAAAGAAAAAAAATCAAATTAACTATGACACTAGACACGTAAGTTAACAATTAGTTCCCGGCAACGGCGCGAAAAATTTGATACGATCTAATTACACTAGCAAGCACACTATACATTCAAGTGATAAAATGATGAAGAGCGAAGATGTAGAACCCACGAGGACTAATGTAACTTAGCTAATCTAATTTCAATAGTTGATAGACAAAATATTCAAGTTTTTTGACAAAATCTGACTTTTATTCAGATAACAGAAAAATCAAAAGAGAAGAAAAATTAATAGATGCGATGATAAGATTAGATCAGATAATGTCGGGAGGTAAGAGACTTTGTTTCACCACTAAGCCAGATTGAATTAAAATTGCGCATGTAATAGGTATAATGATGGACTAAGTTTTGCCAACACTGTGATCCCCTAAATAGATGCAATCACATATCTTAGTTTTAGATTAATTGAGACATTCAAAGAAACCCACCTTAAATCAATTTAAACCTAAGATGCATTAACATTGCAACTCTTTAATTACCGACCACTTAAGCAAGATGAATCAACATGCCACACAACAAAAGACTCTCAAATGACTAATCTAGATAACGACATGAATTAGTTTGACTTATATTCATAAATCAATTTTCTCATGCACTTAGAAAGATAAAAATTCAGTTACACTAAATAGTCAATAATCAGTTTAGCCAATCACCGTGAAGAGAAAAATGTTAAGGATAACAATCATGTTTAAGAGAAATAATTTATTAAGAATAGTTCAACCTGACAAAGGGTTCGCAAATTTCCTAAAGATAACAATGGAAAAAAATGAAAAGTTTATCCCAATGGAAGAAGAAATAATCAAACTCTATATTATAACATGATGGCCATCTCCTGAATGCACCACACTCCTATCCTTCTTTTTTATCTCAACAAGATTTCTTCGGCATCTTCAAGTCTCATGATAGATTTGTCATGATCGCGACCGTGACTGGTCGTCCATATCACCGCAACTTCACGACTCATGAAACTTGTTTCAAAGGCCATGACGATAACATAGTCATGGTTTCACATTCTGTGAAACTAGTTTTTACGATGGTGACCAAATATAAGGTTTTCTTTCGTCAGATGTCAAGGCCCGTGAATTGTCACAGTCGTACCATTAGTATTCGTTTCATCATCATGTCCATTCATGGCCATGATTATGCCTTCATGCCAATGCTCTCACGGTCATAACATGCCTTCACGGTCGTGACATCTATCATTGTTCTTCGGCTTGGATGCGCTCACAACTGTGAGGTGATTGTCATTGACCATGACAAAACATTCAGCTTGCACTCGCGGCAGTGACTATGCCTTTCACGGACGCGACGAATTGTTGTCCTTTTAATTTTTGGCAAAATTATTTCTCGATCATTTTGTGCTATCTCCTTGCGCCTTTTTGCCATGAATCTGTCAAAAAATACGAAATCTTGGGGTAGATACTGATTCAATAAAAATAAAATAAAAATCTAAATAAAATGATGCATGTCATGAATAGACTAATAAGAAATCGACTAAATATGTCATGCATCAATATGGTATTAGAGTAACACAAGGAGTTTCTTTTCACATGAGATGTCTTCATAATCTTAATGTTCGTGACTTCCTCTACTATTGATTCTCCCTTTTCCCTCTCTCCTCCCACTTTTCCATCATTTAGACAAATACATCAAATTCTTCCACTCGAATAAAGTCTAACAGATTATCTTCTTTGCAAGATTAAATTTCCTCGTCCATTTTGAACTCTTGGTCTTTATGGATTATGGTTCGTATATCCCTTCGTATGTCAGCCACCAAATCCTATTTTTCCAACTTTGTTGCATCCTTTATACTCGATCCAACATTTTTTTATTAGGCTTATAAGGATAATCTCTTATAAAGTTGGCTTACTTCATCTCTAACATAAAATGTATCTTTTAAATAAAGAAAGTACTCATCCAACTCTATTAGGATTAAGATCAGAATTATCAAGATACAAATATGGATGACGTCTAACTTAGCAATATAGTTTGCTACTTTGTTTGCCTCACTATATGTGTGCTTAAATATTATAAAATCATAGAAAGTCAAAAGATGTTTGCAATTCACTACAGTGCGTGGAGTTTCCAAGAATGGTACATGATCTTGTAGGATGTTAATGATGTTGGAAAAAGTCTGGATAGATATTTATCGAATTATCCTCTTTCTCCGAATGAATAAATTTAAATAGCATGATGACAATAATATAAAGAATTAAATTAGAGCAAGGGCACAAATGATTTACATGGAGAACCTCCAAGATGAACAGGATCATGAGAATGAGAAACACATATTCCTCTAAAAAATAATAATAGGGTACAAAGTTTATTCTCCAATATTCGCAAAGAAATACAATAATAATAACCTCAAGAACTAATCTTGGATGTCACAAAATAGTATCTTCAAAATAATAGAATAGGTGGACAAATGATCTTATCGGAATATCCGAGATTGATGAAAAAGGTAAAGAGAATCACTGCCTAAAGTTCATAGAAAATAGATCAAAACTCATCCCCAAACGAGCTCTCAAAAATCTTCTTTCTTTCTTTCTCTTTCTAATGTCTGGTCGACTATGCGGCTTCATTTAATTGTATGCAAGGCGGCTTCATGGATGGCTTCAAGTTTTGATGAGTGTGCACTACTTCAACTTTTAATTTCCCCTCTCCGATTATTGGCCTTATGCAACTAAATACATAATCTCTTGTGATGTACTTGGACTAAAAGTCCAACATTTGCACTTTTTTTGTTTGTTTGATTTACATATGAGCGCCGCATAAACAAAAGTCCAACAAGCTCTCCTTTCTTAATTATGTGGAGGGCTTCACCATGCTTGCATGCCCTTGCAAAATTTGATATTCTCTCTAGGTAGAGGCCTAATCATCATATATGATGTGTTCTTCTCAGTACAAATCTTCTAAAGATAGAATTTCTTCTTTTTAACCTCATTATTAATTCAATAATTATGAGTATCAATATGATTGGACTTGGAAATCAAAATTTGAGTGCATATGCATATGCATAACACTCTAATTATCAAAGTGAACAAGATACTCCTTTTTCTTCAGACCTAAGTCCCTTAGAAATTGTTTCATCCATAAAATTTTCTTGCAAGCTTCAATTGTCGTAATATATTTTGCCTCAATTGTTGATAGTGCAACATACTTTTTTAATTTGGACCGCTACCCTGCAAATTCCATCAAGTAACTAGAAATAAATTTTCTACTATCCACATCACACGCCATGTCAATATCAATATACCCCTCGAATAACGAATGTATTTCATTGTAACATAAACACACTTTAGATGTGTATCGAAGATATATGAGAATTCACTTGATTGCATCTCAATGCTCTCTACTAGGATTTTATAGGAATCAACTAACTACACCAACAAGATATGTTATATCTGGCCGCATGCAAATCATTGCATACATAGAAATACAAAATACAAATGCATATTTTACATTCTTCATCTTTTGTTTTTCACCTTTGTTCATTGGACACTATCTAAACTCAACTTGAAGTGATGTGCAAGTGAGGTGAAACTGCTTTTGCGTTATTCATATTGAATATCTCTAAATTTTCTTAATGTAATATTCTTGGGATAACCATAATTGGTGCTGCTCTTATTCACATGTAATCCTCACTCCAAGGATGTGCTTTGTTGCTCCTAGCTCTTTCATGAAAAAATATTGATCCAACTTCTGTTTCAACTTGTCAATCTTACTTTTATCAAGACCTATAATAAGAATATAATTAACATATAACAACAGAATAATGGAATAATCATATAAAAGATATTTCACAAAGATACGATAATCTATATTTGTCTTATTAGATCCTTGTTGCATCATAAACGTCTCAAACTTCTTATACCACTAATGAGGTGTTTGTTTGAGCCCATATAAGTTTTTGTACCATTTATATACCAAATGTTCCTTGCAATTCACTTAAAACACTTCTGGTTGTTTCATGTAAATTTCTACTTCTAAGTCATCATGGAGAAAAGTTGAAGGCTTGGAGGAGAAATGAAGCTTATTCCTCATATTCCAAAGGCCCCAAAAACAATATACAATAAGTGACAATATAAGTTTCCTCTGCATTTTTTTTTTGAAAAAGGGACCAAACTTGGATATTTACATTACATTCATAAAAGAGGCGAAACATGATTCTACATGAAGAATACATAAGGTACAAGCAGGGTTCAGGGAAGGATCAAAATGAGTAACTACATTTTTGGTGGGTAATCTCTCATAAAGTACTTTCCACATAAAGATTTGTAACTTGGGTGGAATAGGTATGTGCCACAATTTCCTCCAGTTAGACCACTTATTGGGGGTCATAGAACTTACCGACATATTCATGAATCTATAAACAACCTTAGCATGGGCTACGCCCTGTGCATCATTGCCCAGATCCAACAGCCATCAATTGGCCATATATGTAGATAGATAGATTGTATTCTTTCAGCTAGAGCGTAACCAAAATAAGTATAGAGAGTAGTTAGGTTCCACATGTGATCATTCATGAGAGCATCAATAGATAAATCCCAAAGATGTGAATTCATGTTTACAAAAGTAGGCAACCAATATAGAGGAGTACAAAAGACCCATGGATAATAAAGAATATTAGTGGAGGTGCCATTACCAATTAGTTTCTTCATACATGTTTTGACTGATGCCATTGCATTTAATATAAGCTTCCAGCTCCATGCCACATTTTTCTCATTTCTTGTATGTACCCAAGGATGATGTACCCCGTATTTAACTAGAACAAGTTTTGACCAAAGATCTTTGGAATTGTTAAGAATTGCAAGAAATATTTTTGCTAAAATTGAAATCCTAATATGATAAATATTTCTGATACCTAGTCCTCCCTCATGCCTATGCATTTGAAGGGTATTTCGATTTACAAGATGAAAACCAGATTTAACATCATATGAGGACCAAAAGAACTTTCTTGATCGGTTTTCAATTGTTTCAATGATACCATTTGAAATATATACTGAGCCTAATGCATAACTGATCATAGTGTTGAGGACAAATTTAATCAGAGTTGTTTTTCCTGCTTGATTCATTATTTTAGATTTCCAACTAGCAAGTTTGTTGTTTATCTTGTTAGTGAGGTATGATTGCTCCTTACCACTGAGAAATTTATAAGAGATTGGAACCCTTAGGTATTTAAAAGGAAAATTTCCTATTTTGATTCCTAATATGTCTTTAATTATGATCCTTTTGCTCGAATTTAATTTTGGGTGCAAATATACTTCTGACTTTTCTAGGTTGATATGCTGGTTGGTAAGAAGATCATAGGGTTTCAACAGCTTGTTGAGTCTCCTACGGTTGTTGCAACAACACATATGAGTATATCATATGCATAGAGTAAGTGACTAAGAGTAAAATTCCCAATTTTGAAAAGTGTTAGCTTACCAGATGCGGTTTCAAGATTCATCATAGATTAGAAAACTTGTGATACAATTATGAAAAGATAAGGGGATATGGAGCCCCCTTGTCTAATACCTCTATGGCCAAAGAAGTTCTAAAAGGGAGCATCATTGATGATATATGAAAAAATAGGAGAAGTAATGCATGCACTAATCTAGTGGATGAATTTAGGTGGAAAATTCATAAGAATTAGAGCATTGATTATGGATGTCCAAGAGATTTTGTCAAATGCTTTGTCCATATCCAGTTTTATCATCATGTGTTTTATTCTTCCTTTTGTCATGGAGTGTGCAACTTCTTGTAAAATAAGGATATTATCTTGGATTGACCTATTTTCTATGAAAGCATATTGGCTTTGGTCAATTAGTTCATTTAGAATGGGCTTTAGTATGTTTGCTTGGATTTTTGCCAAGGTTATCTATAGAATATTGCACAGAGCAATAGGCCTATAATCTTTGACTTTGATTGGGTATGCTTTTTTAGGGATGAACACAAGGGTTGTGTCACCCCAACCTTGAGGCAAGTGGAAAGTTTGGGAAAAAATGTATCACTAATGTGATTTGTGGTCCCACTATATCTCAATAGTTTTCGTAAAACTCAATTGTGAAGCCATTGGTCCTAAAGCTTTTCCTGGGGCATTGGACCATAAACATTTTTATCTTTGAATTAGTTACAGGAGCAATTAGTGATATTGCCCAATAACTCTCTAGAGATGGAAAGGGAGGCAAGTATTCAATGGTTATAGGAGTAATGGAATAAGGACCCCAAATAGATTAATAGTGCTGCATAAAGGTGTGCATGATGGAGTGTTCAATATCAATTTTTATGCCTTAGCAATCTTCAAGAACTTGTATATGATTTCTCTTTTGTCTAACCACAGTGGACATGTGATAGAAAGTTGTTTTTCTATTTCCATTTTTTAGCCAATTTATTTTGGACTTGCTCCACCATTTGATACTAATTTGTCTTATATATGCAGCATGTTGGTTATATAATGATGTGAGCTTGGCGAGTTCGAAGTTGGACAAACCACAAGTACAATATTTAGCCTCTAAGATTTGAATGTCATGTTTGACCTCTTACATAAGCATATACTTAATGATTATGCAAACTGCACTTATGCTTTGATGATTTCTTTTTCAATGTATTACCTCTCCTTGAGTCATTGACTACTCAATTAACTATGATTGTTCTAAATAAGTTTTAAAATCTTTAAAATGATGTATGAACAAAATTTATGATTAAAATTCTTTGGGGTATAATATTTTTATATTTTTTAACCTTGTACATAAGCTCTACAATTTTACGCCTCGAATTTATCGGACGTAAAATGAATCTACATAAATTCTCGAGTTTGAAAATCTTGATTAATCATTATAAAAACAATAAAAAAATATGAGTAGAATATCATTCCAAGAGGGTTCTCAAAAGTTAAAGGAGATAATATGAATTTTGATAAATGATTAACTAACTGAAACAATAAAGATAAAAGATAAAATAAATAAAATAAACCAAACTTTGATGACAACAAACACAAGAATAAGATGAAATAAGATACCAGATAAACTACGCTTCACTACAATAGTCAATAGAATTCAATTTTTGCTCTGTATGTTTTGATGTAAATACATTCCTGAAGAAAATGAATTCTTAGAAAAGTGAATTCAAGGAGAGTAATTTATTTCATGTTTTTGGTATATGTCTTGAAGATGTGAATAAAATCATTTTAGAACTATAGAATAAAATGACTTTGCGAGAGGCAAATGAATTCCCATTTGAAAAAGAATGTCGTTTTCCCAAAACTTAGCTTTAATTTATTTGTTGACCAACTATTTTTGAGTTATCAAAACTAAAAAGTGATTAAATTATCGTTTAGAAAAAAGCTTTCATCAAAATAAATGAATATAAGATCAAATTCCTAGATGGATTAAGATTGATCTAAAATATGATTTTTTTTACAAAATAAATCAATTGTATTAATATTAGATAGACTTGATCATTCCTCATACAGAATAACTTATCTAGTTGAGACCACAAATGCATGAAATTGTATTTGTTATACTTATCACACATAACATAAGAATAACCATTATACCACATGTCCATGCATTCATCTAAAGGGATGACACAGTATATGACATGAAATACTTCCACTTGAAGTAAAAAAATCAGTAATCAACCATTCATCTATGAGAGTAGTTAAACTTAGAATTTAACAAGTTAATGAAAAGCACTAAGTACAACATCATCCTCTACAAAATAATAAAATAATAATAGGGTACAAAATTTATTCTCCAATCTTTGCAGAGGTTAAGATGTCACAAAATAGTATATTCGAAATAATAGAATAGGTGGCAGGACTGAGATTCATGAGAAAGCTCACTGCCTACAGTTTCATAAAAAATAGATCGAAACTTGTCACCAAATAAATCCTCAAAAATCTTCTATCTTCTCTTTTTTTTCTCTTTCTAATGTCTCGGTGATTATGTGGCTTTGTTTAGTTGTATGCAAGACGACTTCATGAGATTGCTTCAAGTTTTGATGAGTATGCATTGCTTCAACTTTTAATTTCCCCTCATTGACGTGATGTACTTGGACTCAAAGTCCAACTCTTGCACTTCTTTTATTTGATTTTCATGTGAGCTCCGGATAAACAAAATTCCAACAAACACTCCCTTCTTAACTATGTCGAGGACTTCAGTAAGCTTGCATGCCCTTGCAAAATTTGATATTCTCTCTAGGTAGAGGCTTAATCATCATATATGATGTGTTCTTCTCAATATGGATATTCTTTTCAACCTCGTTATTGATTCAATAATTATGAATATCAATATGCTTGGTGTAATGCCCCTACCTCACCGCCTGGAAGAATGCCCTTCCCGAGATGTTACCAACTTACATAATTGACTTTACTTTAGATCACAATACATAATGCGGAAGTCAATACTTTAAAAATAGAATAACTAATCCAAATAAAATATCATTTTATATTATTCCATAAAGAAAAGACATAACTAAATGAAAATAGTTTTGTCTAAATCTAGAAATGATCACGTGCAACCACCACATGACGACTGTCTGCATCGCCTATGCCATCACATATTCATTATCCTGTTTGCCTGCAGGATCAAAAGCAGAGGAAATAATATCTCATGAGCGATGAAAATCAATATGTAGAGGAAATAAATATTCAAGAGGGTAAACCATATAGGAAGACAACATCATAAGTTCCGTAATACTTAACTTTTTACCTTTCTTACGATCTTTCCTTACAATACATAATATCCTCAATTGTCATTATTACTTTAACATCTTTCCATTGGTCCATTAGGACATGAGCATGAATTGCATCTCTCATGCACATGGTCTCTTGAGTTCAGTATGCTCAAGCCCCGTTTACACTTTTCTTTATACCACCTTTTCTTATGTTCTCATCTTGAAGGGATGCTAGGAGCCATCAACCAGCGCAAGCACGCAAGAGAGCAGAGGTTATTCTGAAGGATTGCTGTGGAGAAGTCGAGATCATACATCCATTAAGGAGTTGTTCAAGATCTTCCCAACGTCCAAAAGATTATACATTCATTCCATAATATGTTGAGATGAACTTTACTATATTCTGTAATCTTTGTATATCTTTTGATAAGTTTGAGTTGTAAAGAATGGTTAATTAGGGTCAAAACTTGTATACTCTTTCACATATTCTTATTATAACTTTTAGTTTGCTTTTCATGAATATAATTGCCTAAAATTTCTAAATATCTATGTTTGATAATTAATTGTGTAGTGTGATCATTCATTTCTGCAATGCATGTCATGCTGTTATGATCCGTTAAGGATTTAATTGTGTGGTGTTAGGTTAATCCATTAAGGATAATTTAATAGTTAGGAAACTACTTGCATGTATCATGTGTTCATAATATGAAAAGTAAATCCATTAAGGAGTACTTGATAGATTATATCATCTGGGTAGTTGACATATCCATTAAGGAATGTCATATTTATAAGTGTTCCTAATCCATCTGGAGATTCAACTTGTGAGTAAAATTTATATATTATTATTTCTGTGAAGACATTAGTTTTGTTCCTTGTCTCTCTTTTCATCCAGGCCCTAGTCATCACCACTTATAATTGTAATTATCATTTTAATAAAACTTTGTTTATGAGAAATCAACAATCATATGTTTGTCTCCTATTAACCTCTAAGATTAGATAGTTACTTTAGTTTCTCGTGGGATCGACAACCTTACTCTGTACACTTTATTATATTACTTGAACGACTAGTGCACTTGCTAGCATCGATTTGCCTGTGTTCGCATGTTTCAAATCAGGGGGTCTCTCTTCATGACCCAAGTAAAACTCATAACTTGGTCCATGAGGGAATCCTCGATTCCCGAACAAACCCTACGTCCCCGAAGGAAGGGAACGTTAGGTCTTGAAGGAAGCCAATCAGGACAATTCCCGCCATCATGGTAGAATCCTACCATCAGGTTAAACCCTACAACCGACATTTTGCTGGGTTCCGTCGGCCATGTGACCCATTTTCGAAAAGGACATGGTCTGTGCCGCATTGTAATCTCCATCTCGAAGGCAATCGTAATATCATTTATTCATTAAAATCTTTTCTTTTATACGCATATGAGAAATCGTAAAGTCGATCCTCCTTACTACATACATCTGTTGCGTGTGTTTGTCCTCCTCATTTCCCATGCCTTGGTCTTCTTTGGTATGACCTCGTCCCCTTCTAGTGCTCCAAGAGAGAGAGAGAGAGAGAGAGAGAGAGAGAGAGAG
>LTAE01010737.1:0-14100 GCA_001647135.1 Pontederia paniculata
GGGCAGGGGGGCAGGGGGGCAACCCCCCGCCAACTCACCGCCGAGTTGGATCAGCGCCAATAGGAATTAGATGATCAGTCTCCATCTGTTATCTCCAACATAGTTCAAATTTATTCCTAGGTTCTCATATGATGTTTAATACATCACATTAACATAAAAGGTTTTGCAACCTCATAAGACCCATAAGTCATATGTGGCCTTGGACTACAACTATAATAACATGACATAAGAGACTCCATCTAAGAGAAACGAGAGCTAAGTAAGTCAACTCTAACTCATAATATCATATCATGTGTAACCATTCGTCGTGAGAACCACCACCAAGTCACATCCCATGTCGCATCATTCATCAAAGCCCGCGCGGACCCAAACATAGGGAAATTAAGTCCGCCCCTCATTAGTTGTATATAAAGATTTTTTTTTAATTCACGTATATATTGTTGTAGTGACATGTCGTTGGTCACAGGCACGCCATGATCGGACGCCAGCCAAGGATGCAGAAGCAAATCCCGTTGCATTGACAACACAAGCACAAGAGCGTTAAATTGAGTCGACGCCAAGGTGGTCGTGAATGCGAACGCGTGAGAAACGTGGTGGTGGGTGCTATGCAAAAATGATAGGAGGCGACATCAATGCGCGTGAAAGACCGAAAACTGACGAGGTGGACTGATATGGGTATGCGGCATGTAAAGGAGATGGACGTCTACAGTGCAAGGACCATCCGATTGTTTGAAATTTTCTCTCAATACTTCACTAGTATTAAAGACATCCAACGTCCGGTGAAATCCGTTTTAAACCACTGCTACATATGTTTCCGCTTTCATTGACCGTTCCCAAATTCCTTGTTGTCGCTCCGAAGCTGCCTCGATCTGCCATCAGATTGGGCAATTGTGATTTGTCCTGGTAATCGACGCCGAAGACAACGAGGAAAGATCACATAACCACGTGAGTGTAAAATTGATAGGTCAGAGGTCTTCGCACACATCCGCCGGCCATTCCTAAACCTTTAAAATTGATTGCCGACGACAGGTACACACGAAAACGACGATGAACAATACTCTTCTCACTCGCTTGATATTAATTTGAGTCGTCGATTCATCTCTTCCCTATTTGATCTTGTTCATTATTTTCTTATTCAATCCTAGCCAATAGCTCTTTATCATATATTTTAGATTTGTTGATAGATTGATTAAATATAGACCGTAGAGTTACTTTTGATATGATAATAGAGTATATCTATCCTGAAAATACATGCTTTAATCATTGCAGTATATCTATGCATAATTAGATTTGAACCGTTATAATCTTATTTGAATTTGAACCATATGATTTATTTATTTGATCTAATCTAAACTGTAAATCTACACATGCATTCATCTTAACCGTTATAACTCGTACGCATATTTGGACTATAGGATTCATAAACATTTATTATGTTATAATCTTATATGTAGATCTCATATGATTTGTATTTTTTAATCTTAACCGTTGATGCTTTATTGATTGAATTTGCACCGTTATAACTATTACTATATTTGAACCATAAAATAAGATAGAAATGATGTTATAATCATGACCATTTATTTTATTGAATTGCACAAATTGATTTAGGATTATTTTTAATTGTTTAAATTAGTCTTTATTCCTGCAGTTGTCATTAATTATTGTTTAAACGACTGTAATTGAGACTGATATTAAAAATTACTATTTAAATAATTTAATATTATTCTGTTAATAGATTCATTTTTAGTATATTATTTCGTTAAAATTATATTCACATAAATTTATTTTTTTGTAAAAATTATTTTAAGATAAATAAATTTTTAATCAACTAGTGTTATTCTGTTAATTTTTTCCGATAACTTAAATCTTATTTTTAAAATAATCTGATACATTATTCTGTTAAAATTACTTTCAGATAAAATATTTTTTTTCAAAAAAAAAATTTACTATGACATTTCTGATTAAATGACTTTAAGATAAAAGTAATTTTCCTTCCGAAAATTTAGTACAATATTTACTGTTATACTTATTCTCGGACAGAATTAATTCTAGAAAATAAAAATTTAGTATATTTTCTGTTAAAATTTATTTTCGGAGATCGTCAATTTTAAGAAAAGAATTTTTTAGTATATTTTCTGTTAAAATTTATTTTTCGGAAATAACTTTTTTAGAAAATAGATTTTAGTATACTTTTTATTAAAATTTATTTTTGGATGTCATTATTTTTTGTTAAAAAAATAAATATTTTCTGTTAATATTATTTTCCAGACAAAATAACTTTGTAGAAAATAAATTTTAATATACTTTTTGTTAAAATTTATTTTCGGACATCATTAATTTTTATTGAAAATAAATTTTAGTACATTTTCTGATAAAATTTATTTTTCGGAAAAAATAATTCTTTAGAAAATAAATTTTAGTATATTTTTTGTTAATTTTTTTTGACATCATTATTTTTTTAAAAAAAATATTTTTAGTATTTTTTGTTAAATTTAGTTTTGGACAAATTTTTTTTTATTTTAGTATATTTTCTATTAACATTTATTTTTGTACACTTAGAAAATATATTTTAGTGCTAAAATCTATTTTCGGACAAAAAAATATTTTTTTTTAAAATACATTTTAGTATACTTTATGTTAAAATTTATTTTCATATTTTTAGAAAATAAACTTTGATATATTTTTCGAACTCATTAGTTTTTTGGAAATATTTTATATATATTAGAAATATTTTTCTTTTGACTAATGTTAATTTTTATTTTTATAGAAAAATATCGAAATTCATGGCCATGAAATTATTCAAATTGGATCGTTTTACCATCATCAACAACGACACTTGGAGTCGTAGGATTAGATATGACTTAGTTCACGATGGTTTGCAATTCTATATAAATGTCGCTCCACCAATACTCCTAGAAGGAGCTTCTAATAGACAAAAGGCAGCTCACACAACAGCGCTAGAGCAAAGAAAATGAGATGATGAGAAAGCAAGGACCTTCATACTTATGTATGTGAAGGATAATTTGATCAATGTCTTTGAAACTTATGAAAATGCTTTTGAGCTTTGGGAAGCTCTTAATGAAAAGTATGCATCGAGAAGGGACATGAACGTACAATTATTTTTACATTGTTACACCACTTGTAAAATAAAGTCGGACGAAAATATGTCTGACCATGTAAACAAAATGATTGTAATGGTGAAGGATTTGAAAGTTGCAGGGTGCACACTTCCAGAACCGCTACAGATAACTTTGATATTAGACAGTCTATCGCTTGCTGAGATGACCGCCACAGTTGTTCGAGTGAACTAGTCGATCAAATGAGTTGCTGAACTTTCCTCAATATTGACCATCGAACAGGACATGACCAAGAGAGATAAGAAGATTGATGTCATCGACGTGGAGGAAGTTATTGAAGGATAGGATGAAGAAGCCCACAATATGCATCATCGCAAGCAAGGCGGGCCAAGCTTCATCCCTAGAAAGAGGTAGTTCAAACCTAGGCAGGGCAGCGCAAGGTTGCAATAGGGGCTTGCCACATTTGTGGGAAGTTTGACCACTTCAAGGCAAATTGTCCTGCATGATTTGGACAAGACAAAAACAAAGGCCCACCTAGCGGACAAGGAGGCAGAAGGGCGGGAAAAGGTGCACGCACCAACAAGTTCTCCTTTGCCATAGTGGTGGAATGCAACGCAATGACAACGAACATCGAAGGATGGTGGATCAACTCAGGAGCGGCTTGCCACATTGCCAAGACCAAGAAGGGTCTTATTGACTTCAAAAAAGTGACAAAGGGGAAATAGAGAATCTACATAGGCAGTAACACTTATCTCAATATCGAGGGGATTGTTGAGTATAAGCTAAATCTTGAAGATAGTTTTATGATACTCAAGAATGTATTGTACGCACCAGGAATAAGGTGCAATTTAATATGTGTTTCTATCCTTTTGCAAAAGGACTTTGAAGTTAGAGTCGATAGTGGCCGAGTCACGATAGGCAAGAACATGAAGGTGTATGCAATCGGAAGGTATGTGCCCGGTCATGACATGTTCTACCTGAATGTAATAAAGAGTGAAGAAATAAAAGACCAGAAGAAGCAAGGCTTAGATTACCAGATCTCTTCAAAAAATACTATGTGTTACATGTCTGACTATGATCTGTAGCATGAGAGATTAGTACATCCAGGAAACTCGGAAATGGAACAAACAAAAAAGAATAATTTAATGTCCAACATTTTTGGCGCAAGAATAATACCTTGTGAGTATTGCTTGGCCGGAAAAATGATAAGGATCTTATTTTCTATGAGGACAAGGTCAAGAGAGTTGTTGAAATTAGTTCATTCAGACATTTGTGGTCCACTAAGTGTTCCTACTTATAAAATAAAAGAGTACTTTATTACATTTATAGACGAATACTCCATATATTATTGTGTATACATCTTAGAGAGAAAGTCAGATGCCTTTTGAGACTTTCAAAAGGTACAAGGCACAAGTTGAGAAAATGTTAGAAAAATCTATAAGGTGCCTAAGGACAAACAGAGGAGAAAAATATACCTCTTGAAAATTTGAGAACTACTACATTTCAAAGGACATAGATGTCGTATACTCCACAAAAGAATGGTGTGGCAGAGACAAATAATAGGACTCTGATGAATGTAGTGAAATGTATTTTGTCCCACTCGGTTATACCAAAATGATTTTGGGGTGAGGCATTGATGACTGTCGTCATATGAGTTGTGAATGGCAGGAAGCCCGAGATGGGCTATCTCCAAAAGTGGGGATGTAAAATGCATATATTATTTCCTAGTCAGCTCAAGGACAAGCTAAAATTTAGGACAGAAATATGCAAGTTTATCAGATATAGTGAGCAATCCAATGGGTATAGATTCTTCCATAAAAAAAGACCTCATAGAGAGTCGCGATGCTACCTTTCTTGAGAACGAAAAGGAGCAGGTTCGGGAGGATGATGACCCCCTCACGATTCTACGAGACGATGGAGACAACTCCAGTGATACATTATACTATCCAGTAGTGAGAGTTGATGCTTCACAGAATGATATACCTTTGGAAGAAGTGGAGGAATCGATTATTTTCACAGAGTATAATCGTCACACCAAACGCCCATGGTTAACACCAACACATTTGGATGATTATGTACTGTATAAGTGTGAGGTGTCATGTTACTCCATTGATATTGAGATAGAAGATTGTATAGATCCTATTTCATATAAAGAATCGACGACTTCTAGTGAATCGGAGTCATAAGCGGTCACCATGAAAGTTAAATTAGACTATATTCATAAAGGACATTATGTGATTTGCCAAAAGGGAGGCAAATGATAAAATGCAAACGAGTATTCAAGAGAAAGTAGTGGGTTGACGGTTCTCTTGATAGGCACAAAATGAGATTGGTGGCCAAGGGTTATACTCAGCAAGTCGGGATAGATTTTCAGGAGACTTATTCTCCGGTGGCTAAGTTTTGCGTCGATTCGAACAATCTTAACGATAGTGGCATATATGGATTTTGAGTTGTTCCAAATGGACGTCAAGATAAAGTTCTTGAATGGAGACCTATCGAAAGACATATATATGCGACAATCTGAAGGGTCAGGAGAATAAAGTGTACAAGCTCTGAAAATTATTATATGGCTTAAAGCAATCGTCTAGACAATAGTACTTGAAGTTCCATACGATAGTCCAATTTGATTTTAAGACAAACAAATTGGATCATTATGTCTACATTAAGAAGAGTGGGAGCAGTTTCATGATATTGTCATTATATATAATGATACTTTGCTTGCAAAAAATGATGCAGATATACTCAATAAGATCAAAGATAAATTGAGCAAATGATTTGAAATGAGACATGGGTGAGGTCTTATATATATTGGGCATTCAAATCAGTCGCGACAACAACTCAAAGATCTTGAGTTTAAGTCAAGAATAATATATAAATAAGATAGTAAGGATGTTTGGGATGCAGAATAGTAGTCTCCACTGACACCGCTAGTGATTGGAAAAAGATTAAGTAAAAGTTAGTATCTCAATGTAGGGCAAGAATCTTTGGGTGAGTCTTATGCAGAAGTGGTGGATAGCCTAATGTATGTGATTCTTTATACAAAGCCTGATTTAGCTTACGTGATAAGCTTGATTGGCAGATTCTGAAGTAATCCCGGGAAGATCCACTAAGAGGCCATTAAGAGGGTACTACGATATCTAAAGGATACGGTACAATTGAGGTATATATACTAGGCTAATACACTCAAGACTGTAGGATATTCAGATGCATACTTCGACATTGATATAAATGACCACAAGTCTACATCAGATCATGTGTTCCTTCTTGGTGGTGCAATCATTTCTTGGGACAATAAGAAACAAGAATGTGTGTCTAGACACACACAAGAGGCTGAGTATGTTTCTTGTAGTACATCAACCACCCATGGAGTATGGCTTAGGCATTTTCTTTTGAAATTAGGGCTTGATCTGGTTAGAAGATCATTATTGATGTATTGTGATAATTAAGCGACGATAAGTTTGATACACAATAGAGCCAACAGTTCAAAAAGAAAGCACATTGAGATTGAGTATCACTATATCCAAGATATATTGGATAAGAAGGAAGTGATAGTGACATATGTGCCTACGAGTGATATGTTGCTGATTCTCTCACAAAGGGAATTGCAGCTAGTATTTTCATCAAGCATGTGGACTTGATGGGATTCAGGAGTGCCTGAGCTAGTGTGGAGTTTTCACGGATATGAAACTTCGAGATATGATCTTCAGTTAGACTACTCATGGATAGTGGGAATGCTAACACATTAATTACTTTGGTCAAGTGGGGGTTTGTTGTAGTGACCTGTCGTTGGTCACATGCACACCATGATCGAACGCCAGCCAAGGATGTAAAAGAAGATCCCATTGATCACACATTGACAACACGAGCACACGAGCACACCAGGGTGGCCATGAGCACGAACATACGAGAAACATGGTGCTGTGAAAAAATGGCAGGAGGCAACATCAACGCGCGTGAAGGCTAGAAACTGATGAGGTGGACTGCGATGGGTATGCGGCCAATACAAAAGGAAATGAACATCTGTAAGGAGTCCCCATCCGATTTTTTGAAATTCTCTCTCTCTCTCTCAATACTTCAGATATCATAAATATTCCATGTATATGTAGGTCAAGAATTAAAAAGAGTCATATCTAATAATGCCCATAATTTATAATACTATATCATATCGAAAGTGTAAAGTATATTAGTATAATATTAAATTATTAATCATATCGCAATCAACATAGCATTATAATCAAGAGAACGTTTGCATAGCATATAACATTTTGTAAACATAAACATATTATATATGAAACATATGTGTCTAAGCATCTTATGTTCATATTCATCACTTATGATATCGTTTATACCTTAGCCATATAATATTTTACAAGGTTCTCTTTGATTCATGATCATCATTATTGTCATATGATCTATTGTTATCTTTACATTCTTTGCATCTTAGTCATACGATACTTTAGAGTTCACTTTGACTTATAACTTCCTTCTGACATAAGCATCATCATATCAAAAGAAAAAATCAGCTTTAAGGCACGTTGTGGTATTACCTTATTTATCTTCGCTTCTTTAGCTTTATCATTACTTACATAACTTGACATGAACATCCATTAGATTGGCATTCTCAATAATGCACATAACATTCATAAACTTTACATTTATGTTCTTCCCCTTTGACTTTCTTTCTTTTCTTTAGAGTTTCTTTAAATTTCATTTTTCATCTCTTTAAGATATCTTATTATCTTGTTTGATTGAAGAGTCATGCCGCAACATCCTATCAACATTGGTTGGTTAGACCATATGGATGCTTTTTTTCCTAGGGAAAACTCACACATTGTTTCCAATGTAGACATTGTTTTTCGAAAACTCATATGCTAATTTTAATTAGTATAGACATCATCTCTTTGATGTTTATGACAAGCTTTGTCTTCAATCCATCTTTTAGTTACATTAATCAAGCATAATACATGACAATACATGTGGCATCTTTTATTCCACTTTACGTGTGAGCATGCATATCGTTCCTAGGTGAATTCAATATGTCACTCCATCTAAGAAGGCTTAACATTGAATAACTTGTAGTTTGCATGATCATCAAAGGCATGAACAAATCATAAACATGAATATATGACATAACATATTCCAAATGTCCAGTTTAAACCATTATTAATTGTTTATAATAAAAAAACTCTTATTCTATTCAACAATATGAGTTGTCAGTATTGACCACTATGCATATATTGATTAATATGGGCTACTAGTATTGATCAGTATGTCCATATTGACTAATATGGTCTGCTGGTTTTGTCAATATGATATGTCTTTATTGGTCGATATAACCATGTTGCTCAATATGACCAAGGTTGTTTTGAGCCAATTGACTTGGCCTAGAAGATCTCAGGTAGATCATACTGTATAGTATGACCCTATTGAGCACTCCACTTTTTACTCATTTTCTATATCTTATCATCCCCATTTAATCCTAAGTTCATATGTTGAATGTTCTAAGTCAAAATCATTTATTTAGATATTCTCTAGCACAAAATTGAGCAGAACACATTCCTAATGAAGTCAAAATCATCCACATAAGACATTCCTAATGAAGTCAAAATCATCCTTATAAAATCTAAGGATTGTTAGATAAATACACATTACCTCATACATAATATATAGTTAGGGTTCAAAAGCAATCATGTGCATTGTTAGGATTCCAATAGTAAAGAACATTCATCATAGAATTTAATTCATACATTCATGGTTCCAATTGCATTGATAACTTAATTTATCGTATTTAAAATGCAAGAACATGATATGAATCATATAAACCCTAATTTCTAATGCAACACTATTTCACTTCTTGGAAATAAAGGATTTGGATCCTCTCTACATACTTATATCATGATCAATTCATTTAGCATAAGGTTCATAGCTTAATTTAAGTTCATATGAAGAAACATCAAGTATCATCCTTAAATCATTTATAATTTTCTAGGCTCATTGTAATTTGTACCTTTTTAATCCTAAACTTCATTCATTTTTCAAATCTCCATTATGCAAGATGAACATTCAATCCTTTGAAATCCTAATTCATTCAAAAGCATTATCTAAGAATCTTAATACATATCTTTTAGTTCCATATGAATCATAATCCATCAATTCCATATTCATATACATGATAGAATAATTAATCTAATCCCTCATTCCAACCAATAGAAAAAAGGTGGATTCGCCTATTAAATACCTTAGGATGCATTTGGTTGTAGAAACCAAGGCATATCTTAGGTTTGGTTCCTGCTTGTTTCGTCAGTTCTATCAAACAATATGATGTTTGGCAAAACTAGTGCAAAATCCAATATGCGTGAACTTGGGGTCATGTCGCATTTTGGTTCCTTCTTTTTGCAAGAACGTGAGGTTCTGCAAAACGCGGGAACCACATTTTTGTTTGTTTTTTTTATTTTTTTATACGTCTTTGTTTTTTATTTTCATCTCTTCTTCTCTCTCTCTATTTAAATTAAATTTAACTTTTAATTTACTTCTTAACTTCTATATTAATTTAATATTATAATTAGAAGATTTTATTTAATTTTATATTTATTCAATGCAATTATTTCATTATTTTTTATTATATTCTTTATTTTTTTGATAATGTCAATTTGATAAACTATTTTATTATTTTATACATAATATTTAATTTATATTATTTACTACATTTTTTTAAAAAATAATATATTATGGTAAATATAGTATATAAAAATTATTCATTATTATTCTTTTTTTAAGTAAATTAACCTTATTATCTTCAAAATTATTTTATCTTTTTGGTTCCCAAAGTTTATCCAAACGGCCACTAAAACTAATTTATAAAATCAGCTTTTCAGTTTCCTTCATTACCTTTTTTGGTTCATCCAAACACCTATGGAACTAATTTATCAAATCAACAATTGTCAAACCTTTCTAGAACTTAGTTTCTAGGTGCCAAACACTACCTTTGGGGTTTATAACTAAGGGCCTGTTTGACTTAGCTGATAAAAAATACCTGATAAGCACTAATGCTGATAAGCAATTTAAGTGCTGATACTTATTTTAAAATATAAGTAGTTACATGTTTGGATAAAAGTGCTGATAATATCAATAAGTAGTTATAATGTTTGTTAAAATAAATATTGATTAATATACCCTTAAAGTTATATGATAACAATATTAAAAGATATGGATAAAAGAGTAATATAGTTGGTTAAAATTAATAAGTCAACAACTTTAAAAATAAGCAGGGGGACCCTGCTTATTTTTTTTTCAACTTATAAGTAATTATCTAACAACTTATAAGTAAATATTTTTAGTTACCAAACATGGAGATATTCTAAAAATTACTTATAAGTAGTTTTAACCTACTTATAAGCTTAGCCAAACAGGCCCTAAAAGATTCCCTTCCTTTTTTTTTTCCTTTTTTGCCTTTTATTCATTCTCTCATTTCATTTCCAATTTGTAGTTTCTTCTTCTTTGATCCTTTCTTTTTCTCCAACTTTCCTGGCCTCTTAGTTCCTTTCCTTCATCTCCTCCTTATTTTAGTTCCTCTTGCTCCATCGAATCTCCCAGAGATGAACTTTGACAACGAGGGAGGGCTGGGATTGTAAATCGTAACCTTTTAGGGGTTTTTTGGTGGAGAAGATGAGAGGAAGATTTAGGGAAATGAAATCCACTTAGGGGTTTCGAGCCTTTATAGTTAGGGTATAAGTAGGTTCCAGGCTCAATAGGCAATTAAAAGGCTATAATAGACTTAAATATTCCTAATGGTTTTTTAAAACTTCTATTAGTCTTTAAGTGAGATTTTACCCCAAAAGTCCAAAATAACACCTTCTAAATTCTGTGGTGTTACATTCTACCGCCTTATAATAAAATTTTGCCTCGAATTTACTTAATCATCAATTCACTAATAGCCTATGAAACTCTCTTACATTACTATTTTCGGCCTGCTCTACATACTTCTGTTATGACAGTTATATGCAATATCACATAAAGAATTCATTTATTCCATTGTTCATATCAAAATTTCAACTATTGTATCATGACTAGTATCATTTTACATGTTGTTTTACCTTTTTCATTTTTTATCTCACAGGGGTTAAATATCAAATTCAATCTCACATTATTCGGTTTGAGTAGTCCATTTATGATTTGCTCAATCACATAAGATTGGCACACTTTCGAAACTAATTAATTAGTGGTTACTTGGTCATTGATCACCTTCAAAATGCCATATTTTAACACGTTATATTTTCAACATGTGCTTTATTTGAAATCTATAAGCATCCAACTTGAACAAATCTAACTTCTATGTCTTAAATCAAGATCAATGCAAGGCTTAAGAATCTCATTTGATCCTTAAACGAGGTCAAAACTTCCATCAAATTTGTTTCACACTTGAATAACATACCTTCAAACATACATAGATAAATTTCATAAGATTAGTGCATAATGATAAACTTAAGTTTTACCAATAAGTGGTTGCAACTCGGTGGTTGCTCATGATGATTGCACATGGACTTAAACATCTTAACTGAAATACTTTAAACTCTAGGCTTTGATACAATCTGTAACACTATAACACCCTCAAATTCGCACTATGTCTCGAGCGAGAATTCAGAGCTTTGCATTCGATAATTGACATCATAAATTGTCAAAGGGAGAATAAACATTAAGAACGAAAGTTAAAGATAGAGTTGGGGCATAGCTGAAGGCAATATAGTAAAATCCTAAGCTAACAAAGGCAACACACTATGACCACTATTTTTGTTGTACATAACTCTCCATCTATGCAATGAAAGAGAATATTTAATAGTGAAATTTCTCGCCTGCGACATATGGCCATGTCATGGTGTGTACATCCATTGATGAACATACATGAAATGTCATGATTTTTTTCTTAAAAGTTGAAGAAAATTTCACACTAAGACGATCAAATTTTAAAATCGAGATAAAATATTTCTAAGAAAGAATTTGAAATAAAGTAAATATGAAGTGAAAGAAAGAATAAAAAGAATGATATCAAATAAATAAAAAGATTAAAGTCAAAGAAAAAATGGTGTTTATGAATGATATGGAGTGCATGTAGATGTAAAGATAAATGAAGTTTTTGTCTCTATTATTTGACACATGCAGAAGCTCTGCAACATAAAAAATCTACAAGTAATAATAAGAAACATTATTATTTGACCATAGTTTCTCAAGAATAATACAATTCAAAGGAATTGATAAAAATATGTTAATTAAGTAGCATATAATACTTAATGCTTCACTCCAAAATGAATTTAGTAAGTTAATTATCTTAACCATATATCTGACCTTATCTATAATGGCTCCATTCATTCTTTCAGCAAAATTGTTGTATTGTAGAATTTAAGGGGGTAAGAGTTTACACAATCCATAAAATTAATTTTTTAGTAGAATATAAGAGCCTAAATCCTTTAAGAGTTTATACCGATTTAACTCACTTTCTTTCTGTAAACTTTTAAAAGTTGATTCTAAAATTTGACAACCTTGATCAGGACAATAAATAAGTGTTTGTTGTAATGCGATGACAATATAGTGGGTTAGACCTTTCTACTGCAGAGCAAAGGTCCAAAGTACATATATTGAATCTTTGGTTATCTTGAAAAGAGATAGTCTACGCATGGACTAGACTTTCAAGCTAAAAAGATAAAAGTTGTGTTTTGTATGCTATGGATGTTGTGTTGTTTCTTTGGGTTGCGTGTTTCACGTGAACATGAGGAAGGGAAATTGATACTTGTGACTAGCAAAGTATATGTGACTAGCAAAGTATATGTAGCGTGTTCTAAATTGGGGATTATAAAATGTTGTGTTCAAAATGAATGAGAAGATAGAAAAGGGGAGTTTGCGCAGAGTCTGTGAAGCTTGTGAGACAAAATATATGCAATGAGCATTTGAGAGTTACAACTAAAGGTAATACTTGTGTTGTAGTTGGGAGTAGAAGGAGGATAGGAGTTGGAGCTAGGATGAGTAGGTGCAAACTTATTCTAAGTTAGACATTAAGGAGTGTGCTAGAATGAAAAAGCAAGACTCAAGGTGTAGTTACAACAGAGGATATGCTTAAGGTAGATACTAGGAGAGTTAGTGAATGCCGAAGTATGGTAAACATCTGGCACATGATTGCAGAAAAATGACGCTAATTTATCCCCTTCACCCTTTTTTATGTAAATGACACTAATATTTAGAAATTGCTAGAAAATTCGTAAAATTTACTATGCATTCGCACTCTTCAAGCCCATTGCTCCGCAGCCCGTTGTACGCGCGCTTCAAGGCAAAACTTCGATAAATCCGCCTTTAGAAAATATAAAAGTCGGGGTATGCTCACTTCTTCTCTCGCTTGTGCAGGTTAGGGTTGGAGTCTTTGGCACTGCTTCTTCATGCTGAGTGGCCAGATTGCCGCTACGGATATGCTTCAGAGGTAGAGGATATGAACGAGACGAGAAAACGTGGAAGAAGATGGTGGAGAAAGGATCGTAAGAGGAAGAGATCACCAAGAGATAACAATGACAAGGGGGATTCAAGCTCCCAACGCTCTGACGACGTACCCAAGGCTTTATCTATTTTCTCCGGTAAGTCTTTTACACCATTTTCTTCTACTATTTTCTTCCCCTTCTTCCTTTTCTTACATGGTTTTAAACCGAATCCTTTTGCGCCTTTTACGCGAGTTTTTATACGCTTACATATTTTTTTTTCCCGTTTGCTTTTACATTATGAAGTCTTCAAATCGCTTTGGTTTGCTCGGACGCCTTTTCCCTTCTTCTCTCTTCTCAGTTTCTTCTGCTGTCTAGATTTCTTCTGTCGCTGCTGCTTTTTCTTCTCTCTCTCTCTCTCTGCTGCTATTTTTCCCTTTCTTTCGACTGCCTCTAGTGTTACTACTGCTTTCCCCTCTTCTGATCTTTCTTCTATTTCCAAGTCTTCTACTTCTTCTATTGTTGTCGTCTCTCTCTCTCTCTCTCTCTCTCTCTCTCTCTCTCTC
>LTAE01010738.1:0-16342 GCA_001647135.1 Pontederia paniculata
CTCCTCCAAAGACAACCTTGCAGATATTCTAACCAAGCCACTTTCTGGTGCTCGCTTTCAGTTCTTACGGGACAAACTCAGGCTTCGATCCAGAGAAAGCTGAGTTTGCGGGGGCGTGTTAGAGAATCTAATCTTATCTTTTGTAAAGATTTAATATTATCCAGATCTGTTGTTATCCAGATCTGATCTTATCTAGATTTGTGTTTATCTTGATTAGTTTAGATTAGATGATCTTCTCTAGTTAGATTAGATAGACATTGGTGGTTATCCATCTGATCCTTTCATGTACTATATATAGATGTATAGCCTCATCAGAATAAACATAGAAAATATTTTTCCATTCTACTCTTCTAACAGTAAGAAAATTGAAATTTTCTTGTAGTGTGAGATCTAGGGTTCAATTTTACCTCTCCCAATTTTTTATTTTACTTTTATATATATCGGCCCTCCTAACTTTTCGTTTTGGTTCCGTCCCTGCCACCATTCAAATTTGAATTTAGAAAATATAAAGTTTAAGTTTTTTTAATTCTTACCAAAATTCACTTTCTAAGAGAGAAGCAACTAAAAGATATTTCTTATTTAGGGGATAAAGGAATCATTACTGGACCATTAGCAAATGATCCTGAATTATAAACAAAGATTTTCTTTTCATATGAGGTTCCAAATACCACGAATAAATTTATCTCATTGATAACTTAAGAAATAACAAAACCTTAACTTTTCTATAGTCGACAAAAGATGTCACTATGACATAGATGTATAAAAATTTAAAAAAACAACTCACCGTGTGGTGCTTTAGGAGCTCCACCATTGCGAGGCCTCACACTTCTTAGTGCTGATGTAGTAGAAGTGGAGGCCTCACACTTGTTGGAGTGGTGAGACAACCGGTTGATGGTGATGCAGATATGTAGTGCATATTGTTGAACTTCATGATGCAACCATCTTTCCACATAGACATGCAAGAAAGGAAAAATAATCATCAACGATGAAACCAATTGAATCTATGATATAAAAATAACTTCTTAAGTTTCTCCTAAAATTTTGTTGCCATTTTATTTTGTAAATGAAAGAAAATAACTCGTTGCCTAGTAAAAACAATTATTATAATTAGAAAACAACCATTCTAAAAATAGATAATAGCTAATGAGGAAAACTCCCCGTTTTGCACATGTTGGTTCAAATAGTTGATTAATATGAGACTATCTAATATTCAAGAGAATAAATCTTCTTCATCAAACATCAAAGTGCAAAGATCCAAATGTTAAAAACCTTTTAAGAATGAAATTGGACATGGTCAAAAGCTCCATTCAAGAATTAACCTGGACACACCAACAGCATTGCTAAGATGTGGCTAGGTACGACTTGTTGAAATCTAAAATTACGAAAGAAATAAGAATATTTTTATTTATACCGGCACGGGACTCCGGTGTTTAGGACTATTAGTACCTGACTAATTTGAAGTCGAGGTAAAAAGCAAAATGGTATTTCTCTAGTCAAATTGGTGACTTTGAGGCTCGAACTCGGGCTACTAGCTTCCGATTCTTAACTCGGAACACATCCCTGCTAATCAGGTGTGCCAATCAGAAATAAGAATATATGATACAACATAAAAGGGCAAGGTTAGGCTTGCGGGATGACTTTATAAATAAGATATTAGACTTTTCATCTTGATATTTGTTGGTTTAAAGTTATAATGTTTTAATAATCCATTAATAAATATGATTGGTCAAAAGGACGATGACAGTTCTATGATTATTCATGTTACCATGAAAAATGATGTTCATCGGGAGAATACGAAAATCATTTAAAAGTCAATTAAGATCAATTAGTTGAAAAAATGTAAGTAGAATGGTATTGATCATTAGAAAATATGGTGGCAGGTTATAACCATTCATCTTACCATTAAAAAATGATATATTACTTAATGAAAGAGGGAGAGGTATGTCAAAGAATAAGAAACCATTTAAATGAATTAGATATGATGTTATTTGTTTCACTAATCTGTCATGAGAGAGAGAGAAGAAAGAAAATAATAAATAAAATTAAATGTCAATCAAGAGATTAAGTAATTTGTTGAAAACGTAACAATATTTATGAAACATTTCATGAGATTATAGTATTTACTTGATAAGAAATTAAAAAAATTAAGAAAAAAATAAAAAAATATTTTTAATATAACTATTAACATACTAATAGAAGAAGGCAGGAAAAAATAAATGGGAAAGATGGGCAAAGAGTGATTCTTATGTATGTAATATATAATATATTATTATTATTATTATTATTATTATTATTATTATTATTATTATTATTATTATTATTATTATTCACATAAGTTCTGATTTTTTAGTGTAGTTTCTTAAATAGTTAATTATATTCTAATCTGAATAATTGATTACAAACAAAGTGCACACCTTGAAGTTAAATGTGGCAGTAGGAGAAAGTTGAAGAAGATGAAAATATTACTAAGAGAATAAATAAGACCATAATAAAAATTAGTGATCATCAATGAATTGTTACAGTTATTCCTTATCTTTTAAAAGGAGAAAAAAATAAATAAAATGGTGACCACAAATAAAACTTCTTGAATGCTCTTAGCACCAGCTATATATATATATATATATATATATATATATATATTAACGTCTTGTTGTTAGGCTTCCAACTCCTACCAGATTGGTTTGGTCCCCATCTAAACATTTTCCACCATATTCCAGGAGCTTCCACTTTTATGACTTTCCAGCTCATGATTAAAACATGGATGTATTACTTTAGCGAGAATGCATCATCCAACTTTGTGATTCCAATCTATGTAAAACGAACGAGTAATAGTACCAAAAACTATAATTATTGGTATTACCTAATACAGAAGAATAATAATGATTGATTATATTATAGTTCATAAAATAATAATGTAATAGAAAAAAATGAAAACATTATGTGGTTCGGTCTTACATCCATCGACAATGCTTTTATATGCTTATTTTATTAATTAGGATAACAAAAATAAAATAAGAAAAAAAAGCGAATATTTGGGATAATCTAAAAAGAAAAATTATCTTTTATTTATCTTGCTAAGTCTCTTTTTACTTTTTTTCTTTCCTCTTCAAACTTCCATACAATCGAAATGAACTATAAGATGCGACTTAAAGTATGTTAAAAATATAAGTATAAAGATATTGTTTTTTCTATCAGCTTAAATTTTAAGGATTATTGATAGCATATCTAATTTAATATTGTATCAAAGGCAAATGTCCTAAGTTCAAACAGCGACATTATTTATATTAAAAAAATATCAATTCTCTCTCTTAATTATCCACATATTGAATTTTGGGTAGAACAAAATTATCACTGTCTAAAGTTTAAAATTATTAGTAGCACATCTACTTAAGTAGTTGGTTTTTTAATTTTAAATAAGATTTTTTTTGGTAATTGTCACCATAAGTAGGCTATTACTTGAGTAGGCGATGAATAAATTCAAGACTTTGTGGAAGAAATTTTCGATCCTACATTCTAAGATCTAATAATCATTTCTCTATAAAATAAGAGATTCATAGAGAATCCCAAAATATATAGATAAATATAAAAAATTGAAAGAAGAGGGAATGCATAATTCACATTTTCCCTCCATGAATCCTACTCGAGTGATCAATTATCATCATCACTACTACTACTACTACTACTACTACTACTACTACTACTACTCGTATCCGACATGGATATGAAGTGTACGGGAAAGTGAGGAAACCACACCGCCAACCCCTAGTCCTTCTACTCATTGGCGCATTTGAGCTCAGCTTAGATGGTGTCATCCTAGGAGTTGTCATAGGCACGACTACTAGTGCCATCATCGTGGTCGGCACCACCATCGCCTTCTTCCTCTTCTGAAGATCCCTGAAGATGTCGATACAGGTCTTGACCACTGCCTAAGAAAATCCCACACTTTGAGAGACAACTGCAGCATATCTCCTCCTTTGTTCTTTGATGGCGTGTCACTTGCTTGGTAGTACTGGATCATCCTCTTCACGAGGTGTTGAAAAACTGCAACACCTGCTTGTGCTCCGCCCTTGCCGACCTTAGCTCCTCCTCCGCTCGATGGACGAATAACAAATTGCAAACTAGCCGGATCAAGGAAGTAACACCATGTACCACATGTCGGCAATAGAACTGTGAGGCGACGAGCCTGACGACACCATAGTCATGTTGCTCGCCAGCCTCTGAGAGTGTCCGTCTCTTACGTGCACAACCCCTTGAGAGACTCCAATGATGATAGCGAAAACAAGACCCCGTCTACGCACTCCAGCCCTGACACTCATGAATATCGATGCTCGTGATCGTAAATGTGTCCTCGAGTCACTCCATGTAACGTCCCGAAAACATACCCCGTCACATAGGCGAATCAATATTCGCCATGAGCTCAAAGAAGTCCCCGAGATGCTACACAACAATAAACTTGACTTGACATTGATTATTCAGGTCTAAACAGAGAAAATAAGAATTAGACGAAAGACTCTCAAATTAAAATTATCGGAAGACATATATGATCATGACACGAGTATTGAATTAGTGGAAAACTTTAAAGATGATTAACAATAGATAAAACACATTAACTTATCATTAAACATAAACATGCTTGATTTTTTCATAAAGGTCAATTAACATAAACTTGATATACATAAACTTGTTCGAGGATGATACAGTCTTGATACAATTTAACCAGAAGTCAAGATGATAACATAGCATAAACAAACGCTAAGGAAGGTCAGAACTCATCCACGTGCAACACCCATCATCGGTAGTGCCATCATTATATAAGCATCATCACTCCTCACCTATGGAATCCAAAAGCAGGGGAAATACATTATTTTAGAGTATGTAAATGTCGATGAATAGTTGACTCATACCATCCAATATATAAAAACCTATGCGTCATGCATATCCATCAAAATAAAATGGAGCATAACATAGGATTTTAACCCAGTCTTATGATCAACACATGACCGTTCATCTTTTCTTTACTTTAGCTTCTTAGCCATTTATACTCATTGACTTAATAAGTCTATCTTTAATCTTGCTTACTTTTTTATCTTACTTTTGCATTATCGATATAATGCATCTCTAATTTATCTTATCTTTACTTCGCATATCGATATAATTCACCATATACTTAGCATTATCAACACAATATTTTTTTGACATGAATATCTTTCTTAGAATTGACTTTTAATGCACTTACTCCTTTTTGGCTTAATTTTATTGTTCATGTCATCTTCTTTATCTTTAATCTTTTTATCATGTGATATCTTAGAAGTTAATCTTTTAACTTCTCATGAGTCATTCCCACATCACATATCCTTTTTATTATCTTATCTTGATTAGGGGTTTTGGCACTATCATCTTTAGTTCATCAGACCAAAGGCACCTTTCACTACATGTCGCCATTCTTAGGACATTGGAAAGTACAATACCATTTACGATGAAGACTTTACTTCCTAAGAAGTACAACATCACTTTTGGATGAAGACTTTACTTCTCCTTTCGATGATGTACCAAAACCAATCCCAATACATAATTTTATTTACAATACATCATTCAACAGACAAGCATTGCTTTATTCATCTTTTAACCTAGAATTACCGCTGCCAACCCATATTGCTTCTAGGTTTTGCAATACATCAAACAATATCATCACTTTGCATCATAAATAAGTCCTTTCGTTCATAGCATGAATCCATTTGCATTCTATTCATAATACGCGTACAAATGTGTGTTTTCAATATAATTTATCACTCTAAAGGTCATATATCCGACTTGTATGCATTGCACACTTAAAATATCAACTTCTCGCGTGCGTATGTGCTGAAATCCTAAAATAGTCGTCCGCTTTGGAGAAACGACCGACAAGTCCACCAAGAGCTTATCGTTTTCCAGTTAGATTTATATTGGTCGATCATTTGTTCACACAGGTTGATCGTTCATCATAGAAGTGATCTTTCTCCAATTTACTTCCTATCAGTCGATCGTTTCTTCGCACCGTTGATAGTTCCATCGCAAAAGCTACGAGCTCTTGTTATGTTTTCTCCTAAATTGCTCTAGTTTTTTCTATAAGGTTGTTTCTTCAATATTTGAATACCAAATTGAACATAAAACACTACAACTCAGAGCATCAAACATTCCATCTAAGTCAACATCAACTCATAATTCAAAATATGATAAACCTAACACGATCCTTAGGCATTTGCATTTTTAACCATAAATCTTACATCTAGCATGAACTTTAACACGAAAATCCTATCTTCCATCTCCATCAAGCAATTATCATCGATTGAATCATAAAAGTTAAACCTTGGAGATGTGGACCTCCGTTTACATACCTCTTGTCCAAGTTTTACCATAATTGTAGTTCTTCTTGATCCTCCTCTTCTCCTTCTTCTAAACTTGTTGCTGCTCCTTTCTCTTCTTAATCCAACACTAAATCCTCCTTTAAATTCGTCTCTTCTCCTTCTCTCCATTTCTCCTTCTCCTTCAACTATGAGAAACTTAGAATGTGTGCGCCTTTGGGGCTAGTCTCTTTGCTCTTGCCTCTCTCTCTCTCTCTCTCTCTCTCTCTCTCTCTCTCTCTCCAATTTCCAATGGCAGCACCTTTCGAACCTTTCCTTTGGGGTTGATGCTCTTTTTTCATTCCTTCTTCCTATGCTGAAATTTCAGAAATGGGATAAGGTGTGTGCTGATTTCCTTGGCCTCTTGGTGATATAAACAAGGGAGATAAGAAGAAAATTCTGATGAGAGAGAGAGATGGTGAGATTTTGAGTATATGTAGGGAAAGGTTAGTGGATATTTAATCCAATGACAAGGTGCTTTGGTGGCCAAGTGGCAACCCAAGACTTTAAGGTATTACACTTCACGACAGCACCATGAGCCCCATAGCCTCCCGGCAGTGGCGGAGCCAGGATTTTTCTTGATGGGTTCACCAATAAAAATACAATCTATAAATAAATAAAAATTATTAAATTATTTTGATAATTGATTTCGACGAGGTTTCATTTTTTGAAACCTGTCAATAATATCACCGTTGCTTACAATACGAAATACATCTTTCTCGATATATGTAATCAAACAATCATTCATCCATTGATCTCCTATTCGATTTCGCAATTTAGTCTTTACGATGTTCATTGCAGAAAAAGCTCTCTCCACGATTGCAGTTGCTACGGGTAGAATTAAGGCCAACTTCAGAAGTAAATATACCAAAGGATATATAAGATGTTTTTTTGTTTCCACCAACTTTTGAGAAAGATCAGCGATTCCTCTCAAATTCTGAAAATGATCATCTGAACGCACATCAACAATATATATTGCAAGTTGATGCTTAAGCATAACTAAATCAGCTTCTGAAAAATCGTCTGGATAGAATCTCCCCAACTTTACAAGTTCCTCAATATTAAAAGCTTGAAAAGAATCAATGGGATTAAGACATGCCACAGAAAGAAGTAACTCCATATTTGTTTCACTAAAACGATAATTGAGCTCTAGAAGCAACATATAAATAATCGTCATAAATAATTTAACTCGATAATGATGTAGATTTGTGATTCGTGGAGCTTTGTGTTTTGATCTTCCTTCAACAATAAACATATCATTCATATTAGGTATTGATATGTCATGTTTCTCACAAAAAGAAGAAACATCATTCATTAGTGAATCCCATTTGTCATCTTTCATTTCTTGTAATTGCTCTTTGCAAATTTTGACAAGTGACATAGCATTTAAAATATCTTGATCTGTCCTCTGTAATGATAAAGATAAGGCATTTGTAATTCCCAATATGGCTAACATCACTTGAGAATTAAATACAAAGTCAAATGATTGTAAGTATTTCAAAAGAAATGTGCTTCGGCCCTTTTCTCAGATTGAAGTGCTTCACCTTTGACAAACTCTAGTACATCAAGCACGGTTGAAAAAATAATTTCCAAATTCACAAGCATACCATAATGTGATCCCCATCTTGTATCACCAGCTCTTTTAAGATTAATTTCTTGATTTAATCCTCGACCACTCTGTAATTCACCTGTTTTTAAAGCTTCTGCTACTTTAGTAGCCTGAATTTCTCGTAGCTGATCTTGTCTCTTACTAGATGCTCCAACCAAATTGGTTAGCATAGTAATCCAATTAAAAAGACTAGCAACATCAACATGATTTTTTGCGACGGCAATAAGAGTTAATTGAAGTTGGTGAGCAAAACAATGAATATAATATGCTGACCTATTTTCTCTCAAGATCAAACTTTTCAAACCATTAAACTCGCCTCGCATGTTACTTGCTCCATCATAACCTTGACCTCTTACTCGAGATAAATGCAATCTATGTTGAGAAAGTACTGAATCAATTGCTTCTTTAAGAGATGAAGCACATGTATCTTTGACATGAACAATGCTGAGAAATCGTTCTTTAATTATGCCTTGTTTATCTATAAAACGCAAAACAACAACCATTTGTTCTTTTTTAGATACATCACGAGATTCATCAATCAAAATTCCAAATAATCCATCTTCAATATCATCAAGAATAAGTTTAGTTGTTTCTTGTGCAGCAGAGTTTACAAGATCCTTTTGAATATCATGTGACACCATTTGTTGATTTCCTGGAGCATTTTTCAACACAACTTTAGCTATATCTTCATTATGATCGGCAAGAAATTGCAGAAGTTCTCGAAAATTTCCTTTATTTTGTGAACTATCAGATTCATCATGGCCACGAAAGGATAACCCTTGATGCAAAAGAAATCTTATACAATCTATGGAGGCATGTAAACGAATTGTGTTCTCATTTTTCACTTGAGTCGATTGTTTGTTGAGAGCTATTTGAATAGATTGATTTTGCCTCATCAAATTTTCACATCTACTAACAGCTTGATTATGAGGGCTGCCGACTCCTCCAATATGAATATCAAGTCTCTTTTTCTTATTCCACCATTTATAGCCTTCTGTGACAAATGCATCGCCTCCACTTTGACTTCTAGTATCAGATTTAAATAAATAGCAACATAAACAAAAAACTGCATCTTTCGTAATGTTATATTCCAACCAATTGGAATATTGTGTGTACCAATCAGGATTGAATCGACGTAATTTGCCTCCTATTTCAGTTTGAGGAAAGCTATGATTTCGAGGTTGGAATGGTCCTTTAAGTAAGTACATTCTTCTAATCTCATCTTGATCATTAGGATGATAACTTGAATTTTTTTTCCTTTCTCCAGGATCAGATGGAAGAGTACTCAAATCAATTCGAATTCGTTTAAAAGGATGTGATGCTTCATTCAAAGCATTCTCACTTTCATTTCCTTCATTATCAACTCTATTTTCAGAAGTAGAGGATGTTTTTTTAAAATATTTTTCCAATGACATAGTTAACTGCAAAAAAATATATATTAAACTTTAGTTGAACAAATAGATTTAAAAAATTACAAAACCTAATAAGGGAAAGAAATATGTTATTACGCATAAAGTTGATATCTTAATAAAATAAAAATAAAAATTAGTAACTTAGTATATGCATAATAGTACCAATAATTAGTTGTTCAAAATCTAAAAATGGCATGAGAATAATGTCTATGATAAACGATTTAAAATACAAGCAAATATATTTATTATAGAAAATTATGATGAAAGTAAATAAATTAAAAGTAAAAAATAATATATAAAAATTGCATACCTGGAAATTTAAGAAATATGAATAAAATATGAGATATCTTCTTTTTAGTTGATTATGAAGTGAGATAAGTAAATTGTATATATAGAGTATTAGAATAAGTTAGTATTGGGCTGTCTTATAGTTGTAATTAGAGTAGTAGTTGAATTCAATTGGACTAATACTACTACTTGAGCTCGGATTTAAATTTTTAATTGGACAACAAAAAAAATAGTTGTAATTGGACAAGTATTACTTGGGCTCGGATTTGGACTTTTACTTGTAAAGCAAAAAAATCGGACTTGGGCCGATTGGGCTTTTACTTGGACAGAAAAAAAAGGAAGACTTCACGCTAGAAAAAAAACATCTATGTGCGCTGCTGGGAGTCGAACTCGGGCGGCTGGGTGGGTTCCCAACTCTCAAGCAAAGTGGCGAAGACCATCTAAGCAGAGGCTGTTTAGTATCCCATAGTCCTACATATACATATAAGGTTAAAATCTCAGTGCCTGCACATGCAGGCGGCGGAAGGCACGTGCCTCCGCCCTTGCCTCCCGGAGCCACTCCCACTTTTTCGATGCAGCTATGGTCCAAAGGACTCCTCCTCCACTAGCTTCTCCACGTCCATGAAACCTCGGAGATCCTGCATGAAGAGCATGAAGAGGCGGCTGTGATTTTGCGGCATCTACGAAAAGGAGATGATCATTTTGCCACTATTCAAGAGGAATGGTTGCACGAGGACGATGAGGAAGATGAGGGACTCCATCGCAGGTGCTGCTACATCACATTCCTTATAGGGTTCACATCCCTCTTCACCGTCTTCGTCCTAATCTTTTCGGGCATGAGAAGATCTCAGAAGCCTGAGATCATTATGAAGAGCATCAAATTTGAGAAGTTCTTCATTCAAACCAACATAGATGCATCTCTGGTGCCAACTAACATGGTCACGCTGAACTCCACCGTGATGGTCACCTTCCGCAACAAAGGGACCTTCTTCGACATCCACGTCTCCTCGACGCCTTTGGATCTCGTGTATGTGGATGTAACGCCCCCAAACCCACACCCTGCCAGATGGCAAAACATGGACTTGGAGACGCTACGACGATGCAATCCTTTGACTAATAATTTGACTATGTTGACCAGTCAATAAAAATTTCATAAATGCGGAAGACTTTAATCAATTAACAATAATATCCAATTAAGTAAATGCGGAAGTCTGAATAATATAAATAGTGTCATAAATATGATTGACTCTAGGGATGATACTAAGACCCTGTCATGTGCATAACATCAGCATCATCACGAGCAATATATAGTAACCAGCACCATCATCCACTGTAGAACTAGTACCTGTAGGATCATACAGGGAAAGCAGTATTCCATGAGCAATTACGCCCAGTGTGTAAGGCACAAGTAGATATAGAATCATAACGATAAACATGATGACAATAAACTCAATAATGATATAATCAATAGGCAGTGACATGATGAGTCAACAATGTAAATCAATAACTTCTAGACGATACAATTCGATAATATCACTTTGAGAATTATCCTAATGTGAGACAATATTAATTTGGATAATGATTAAAAGAAAGACCCAATCCGATACATTCTTTTATAATAAGACTATTCATGGAAGGACGATCCAATAAGCCCGAATGATAAGGGTCAATTTCCAAGAAACAATGGGATAGAGATCCGATAAATAAAAGGACAATGACAAGACTGGTCAACTTTAGTAATATAGAAACTCAATATTACTATGATAAATCAGATATGCCCATATGGTGCAAACCATAGGGTGGTTCATCAATTTCGATATAAGGTCCATTGACACTTCAATAATATAATACTCTTTGAAACAATAAGGCCAATCAGAAATGGATCAAAGGCCAGTTGAACAATAATTGAGATCAATCCGGTAAGGTCAAGTAATAAAGAATAAACTTTCAAGGGCCAATAAGAAGGATACAACTTTAATAAAATACTTTGAACGATATGATCCAACGATAAGGAACTATATTCCAAAGGTTAACAATGGTTTCACTTTACATCCGATCCGATAAGACCAATCAATATAATCAGTGTAGTCGATCCGGTAAGGCCAAACAATAAATAATAGACCTACAAAGGTCAACAATAATGATATAGCTTTGAGAACGATATGGCCAACAATAGAGAATTGTACTCCAAATGTCAAGAGTGCTTTAAATCTACATCCGGTCCGATCCGATCCGATAAGGCCAAATCAATAGGGAGAAACACTCCAAGGCCACAATATTCTTTCTTTCTTTAATCAATGAGAAGCACTTGAACAATGGAAACAATATGGAGCACTGGTATAATAGAGGGAATATGAAGTACTTGAATCAATGTTTCGATATAGGACTTTCGATACAATATGATTGATGGTAGAAGATATAAATCCTATATTTTGCACCTCCTCTATTATCTTTTCCCAAATCTGTGGGTGGCTCATTTTACAACACAGTCCTATTTTCACAGTAATAATCTAGGTGATATATAGGTGATTAAGTTAGACTTGTCCATATTAATATTTTCATGTGCCTTTGGGTTCATTCAATACAGAGCTCATAAAGCATAAAGCCAAACAGTACAGAGCTCATACGATACAGTAAAATTACGTACTCTGAGTTGCCATGATAAATAACGATAAGGGTCAACGGGGGTACCTGCCGTGACTAAGTAAAATGCCCATCAAGTGGGGAGGATGCTCGAGTATCCTCTTTGTTACAGGGAGGGGAGCACTCCAAGTAACAGGAGCAGAGTGGGGAAGCTGCAGCTAGGCCACTGGCCCCTAACGGTATAAAACGATAAACAACAGTAACTCCCAACAGTACACATGGCAACCATAATCTTGTCTTGTTACCCTTACGTGATATCTAGTATATATCCTTAACGTAGCATGAAAATATATAATATAAGTAGGGTACAACAGTGGAAAAGTTTCTGCAATCGATCTATTTTATATCGGTGAGAAAATAGGGTAAAGTGACTAGGTTAGTGAACATCACGGGCCGTGATATCTGTGTCACGGCCGTGACATAGAATGTCACGGGCCGTTACGGGATATCACGCCCCGTGAGAGATCAAGGTGGAGTTCTGGTGGCTAGAATAACGGGTCGTGATGTGTCTGTCACGGCCGTGACAACAAGTGTCACGGGCCGTGAAGATTCATCACGCCCCGTTAAACAGTAGTAATTCTCCAGTCACGGGTCGCGACTCGTGTCACGACCGTGAAGGGAAAATTGGCTATCTGCTGTGGTGGTTACGGGCCGTGACATTGCATCACGGGCCGTAAGTCACCCGTACGGACATCACGATCGTGAAGGTTCACGACCGCGATCCCGACGCGCGGTACGCATTCTGGTCACGGGCCGTGACGGGGTGTCACGACCGTGACCATATACGTTACGGGTCGTGACATGTGTCACGACCATGAAACCGGTCATCACGACCGCGATCTCGGTGTCACGGTCGGATGCCGAACGGTGCAAGGGTCTGGACGCTATCACACAGGTCGTGACATGGGCGTCACGACCGTGACAGTGTCGTTACGGGTCGTGACCATGGAGTCACGACCGTGACGTTGGCCATCACGACCGCAACTCTCATCACGGTCGGATGCCGAATGCAATCTCGGTCTGGACACATCATCACGGGTCGTGACATGGGTGTCACGACCGTGAGACGGTCATCACGGGTCGTGACATGGGTGTCACGACCGTGAACTTCAATATCACGGGCCGTTACATGTCATCACGGCCGTGACGATCCAGTAAAATCCGATTCGGTCAATTCAATTTCCGATCCGTTTATAACCAGATTAAAAACACGATTTTGAGTAAAGAAGGAGACATGGAATCTATGTTTTGAAGTCTTTATAAAACCCTAATTTAACATAGAATCAAGAGTATGATCAAATGACTAGGGAAAAACGATAATCATGAAAGTATTCAGAGGGTTATGAAAAATCTGGAGAACCCTGGAATATGATCAACAATATGAAATTAATATTCAGAGGATTAGGAATCCCTAGAACATGATCAACAATATGAAATAACTATTCAGAGGATTATGAATCATCTTTAAAACTCTAGGAAAATGATCAACTATATGAAATCTTGATCTACAAGTGATCCGCCAGAATACACACCTTAAGGCCTAAGCTTCGGTGTTAATTCCTTCACGCGTTCTCGGTGTTCCTCTGCAGCGGTTCCTCTCCTACAACTTCCCCAAGTTAGGAGATGATCAATCATAGCAGAAGATAGATTTTTCAGCCTTACCTTGAGACTTTTGGGTAAGGGGCAGAGGGAGAAGAAGAAAGCTAGGGCCGGCTTTAGAAAAGAGAATAATATTTTCTGAGGGCATGAATTTATAGTTTAGGAATTCAGGTCTTTGATCAAATCTGAATTTGTCTCAGATTTAAAGATCAATTTCGAAATTCAAATATTATTTCCTTCTTGATAGATAAGAAAATATCTTTTTGGGGAAATAAAAATTTGAGGAGATAAAATCTTTAATCTTCTAATTATGGAAATATATTTGGAGGAAATAAATCTGAGGAGATTGAACTTATGAGAGGATAAAATTTGAGTTAGGTTTGGAGATAAATTGGGGATGAAATCTAGGTAGTTACAGTGGATCTATGAACACTTATTACCAATCAAGGAAGAGCTAGAGGAGGGTGGAAGTGGTGGTGTTGGAAAATCAAGTGCCACATTTGGTACAATTATATTTATATTTAAAAAGCTTAAGGTGATAAAAAGAGTAATATTTTTATATTTATATTTTTACAATGTATATTTTATGGGTTCTATCTTTGTAATTTACATAAGATCTTTATAGTAATTTTATATTGCTACATTTGGTACAATTATCTTTATAATCCATTTATGAATATTTTGGAGGTATACCCTAGTTAAGTAGGGTATACCGTATCTTCTATCTTATGTACGGTTAGCTATGAGATATGCGACTAAAAATAATTAATATATTTGAGATTCATATTTTCTAATTATGTTTTTCGACCACAAATCTCAAATTTAACTGTAAAAAAGATAGATGACACTATATACTCTGCTGACACACATCTATTAAATTGACACACACATATATATATATCGTGCACCAAACGGAATATTGCATGTCCAATCCTACCGGGAAATCAATCTTGGTAGTAGAGTTATAGAACTATACCACCATGGTGTCCGGCTCAAGTGTCTATCAAGTGGTGGAGGCGATGGTGCCGCTATACGTGGCCATGGCCCTCGGCTACACGTCCGTGCGCCTGCGTACGTTCACGCCAGATCAATGCGCCGGGATCAACCACTTGACGGCGCTCTTCTCTCTGCCACTGCTCATCTTCCGCATGATCTCCACCAACGACCCGTACGCCATGGAGCTCCGGTTCGTGCTGGCGGACGCCTTGCAGAAGGTCGTCGTCCTCGCGGCGCTCGTTATTTGGGCGCGCTTCAGCGCCCGGGGCTCCATTGAGTGGGTCGTCACGCTCTTCTCCCTCGCCACGCTCCCCAACACCATCATCATGGGCGTGCCCATCCTCCGGGGCATGTACGGGCCCGCGACCGAGACCCTCATGGTGCAGATCCTCGTGTTCCAGTTCGTCATTTGGTACATGATCGTGGTGTTCCTCTTCGAATACATGGCGGCCCAGAATTCTTTCGCCAGGGAGCAGCTCAGCCGCTCCAATCCTTCTGTCGTACCAGTCTCCGGCAGCAGCGATGACGCCAGAGATATCGAGGCGGCAAGGTCAAGCTCAACGCTGGCAGCGCCGTCGATGCGGCGCATTATGTTCATGGCCGTTAAGAGAATTCTTTATATTCCCAGCACGTATGGCGCTGTCCTGGGGCTTCTCTGGTCCTTCATGGCGTTCAAGTATAATTGTGATGGCAGACGTCTATTGTTACTTATTAACAATCCTCTGTTAATTATATGTTATTTTTGCATGCAGGTTGGCTATCAAATTACCTAAAATTGTTGACAACTCTGTGTTGATCATCTCACATACAGCAATTGGCTTAGCCATGTTTAGTGTTGGTGCGTATTCGTAATTCTACCTACGTAAACATAACAATTTGTTTTCTAATCTCATGGTAAAGAAAAAAATTAAAATAATAATTTCATGTTACTGATCGTTGACAAAAAAACTATATTGACATACCTTACATATGTGTTAATTATTTTGTCTATTGACCACAATCATCTAGTTATTTTCTGATTTATATTTCATAAGATTTAATAACGTAACTTTTATTACTTTTCAGAATTACTAGAAATTGTTGATTTATTCCGCATTAAAATAAATCTGTTTTTTTTATCTAAAATATGTTGTTCTTTTTAATCGGCCATAGGTACCTTTGTGGCAAGACAAAACAGATTTATTGCATGCAGTTATTCAGAAGCAGCTTTAGCCATGACCACAAGGTTCCTTGTAGGACCAGCGGTGATGGCTGCAACGTCACTCGCCATCGGATTGCGTGGCCAGCTTCTGCATGTTGGCATTGTACAGGTTTGAAATATCAAACACAACTTTTTTAACCAAATACTTTTTTCTTTTTCTGAATAGGAAAATTATGAAAAACTATATATATATATATATATATATATATATATA
>LTAE01010739.1:0-13121 GCA_001647135.1 Pontederia paniculata
TATATATATATATATATATATATATTTCATATGACTCTTGCTTCAAACTATGTGTTTTATTTTTAAAATACAAGTGATATTTTTACCTTGGTGGTTAAAAGATTAAATATTAAATATCTCCTAAATGCAAAACATATATATGAAATTAGACATTGTGATAAGATGTTATATAAAGAATTTTGCTCTCATCTTGATATGTCACCTCTATAAATATTTTTTAGGAGAATTGATATGCATATTGATATCTAGATTTTATTAAAATTTTATGTACTTCTAGTCATATTAATGATCACATGTTATGACATATGATAAGATTATCATTTTGGACCATTATGCTCTCAAATAGGTAATGAAGAAATTAAAATTCGTTAATATGAAATGCACAAATTTAGGAAGAGCTTATTCTTTTGTTTAGAGGATTATTTATATTTTTATATCCATCTCCTAAATTTTTTGACATGACAATTTTATTTAGAAATTTGAAGTCCCAGTGACATAAGAAGAAAATTTTTTTTAGCACATATGGATGGACAAAATTGAAGAAAGAGATTTAAACTGAAATAAACGTGGTAGATGAATGAATTATTCAAAACTTCATGACTTACATTAATTCATTAAAAGTTTATATATTTGCGTGCATATATGATTATCTCCTCTATTTTTTTAAAATCATGAGTTGAGAAGAAATCTTTGAATATTGGTCACTCGTTTTGAAAAATATCTATTGTGCAAAAATATTGAATACATATGAATGGCCTAAAGTTTGAAAATCTTTTGAATGTTGAAATGAAGTTTTTATGTAGACTTCATATTGTGAAAATGATACTTTAATTTTTCTTGACTTGTAATGTGATATATTGATAGTTAGATGTATGATCATTCACTTGCTTTACTTGTCATGGAAAGAAATATATACTTCTACTCTCATCTTTGCCATTATTGTTATGCTTATGAACTAGAGAGTATTTTTATGACAAAGAAAGAAATACGAATTTGATGCATACTTAATTTGAGTCTTATTCATGCTTGAATCACAAACTAGTTAAAAACAAAAAAAATATTGTTTTTCTATTAGTGATTATTTGAAAATCCTTTATGTATTGTTGGTTGGATAAGATTATTTGATATAAAAAAAATCAAGATCATATGATTTCTACATGATTTACTTATGGAAATTGATATAATAATGTTTGGTCATGATAAGTGAGCCTATAGGTATACTTGATTAATTTTTTAGACTAATATCTTGACATTATGATATTATTTATTTTCATCTTAATATGATTATATTTATGGTTCTATGAATGATTTATTTATAAACTGAACTATATTTTGATCATTTACTTTGAAATGTCACTATAGTTCTTATGCTCACATGATGTTATACTTTTTTTTAAATTGTTCATCATTATAAGATATTTTTTAAGCATACTTTTGAACATCATGATTATAATAAGCTCATGAAAATACTTTGCTTATTAACTTTTTTTACTATCATATGAGCATTGAGTGTATGGATCGATATATTCACAATTTATTATACTATAAGGAAATTGTGTATGCATGCACCTTATGATCTTTGATAAATTTATTTGCATATTTGATTGATCATAATGATGCAAGTTGAAAAGTCAATATATAAAAATTGTTATGATTATGAAATTTTACACATGCACACAATTAGGAAGAGACATGTTTTATATGAATTATAATTGTTATGCTTGATGCCTACATAATTGACTTGTTGTATGACATGTTATTATCATAGTCAAAATTTCTTACATGTCTTGCAATAAAATATTTGGACTTAATTTTAAAATATTATGACATTGTTGTCTCAAGACTTTATGCAAAATTTTGATGATACAAAATTACTTGAATTTTATGTTTTGCCCAAGAATGCTAAGACTTTATATTCAATTATCAAAAATCATGCATGAGTTCAGGAGGAGCAAACATTGTGTTATTTTTTATGACAAAATAAGAAGAAAAAAAATATAAAATCAATGACTAAGTAAGAAATATGTCATGAGCAAAAATAAGTGAAGAATATGATGAGCCCTAAAAGTCACATATGCTTAGAAAAGAAGTAAAAATTTGAAGGTATGTGATTTAGGAAAATCAAACATTGTCGATCACAAAAATTAATTTGTAAATTCTTTTTATGTGATTAAAAAAAGGCAAGGAGTTGTGAAATGATATTAACCTAGTTGGAAAGAAATATAAAATTCAAAAGAGAAAGTTGAAAGACTTTTGTGTATATTCACATCTACTTGAAATTTATATCATAATATCTTATGAATTGTGAATTTGACTTGCTTATCTCTGCGTATATTAAGGGGGAGTATCTTTTGTCTCTTAATGAATTTAATTCAAAATCTTTTTTATGTGACGAAAAAAGGAAAAGAAGAAATAGAGAAATATGATATGCTCTTATGAATGTATAACTTCATATGAAATATTTCTTACAATATTTGATATACTTATTGTTGAAAAATGACTTTGCTTATCTCTATGATATTTGAAAACACTTGTATATGCAAAGCATGAAGATCATTTTAACTTGATATACATTAGTACATCTTTGTTGATTGAACTAGATATTATCTTTTTGATGTGACAAATGGGAAAAAAATATAGTCATGGATCATTCAGTTAGAAATGAAAAGTATTTCGAAAATGCTTATGCTTAAATTTGAATTCTTTTGTGACGAAAAATGGAGATATTGTGAAAAAGTATGAACCGAGTTGAAACTTAAAAGGAGAAAATTTGATAAATTTTATGCATATTCATCTCTTTGAGTTTTAAATAATGACAATTAAAAAACTATGGATTTTGATTGCATATTTCTTCTATGATGAAAATTTTGCATAAATTTGTGGAGGAGCTATCTTTTCTCACATATATGCTTAACTTGTCATTTCCTTTTTGATATGACAAAAGGGGAAGAAGAAATGGAGAAATATAATCGTTAAGTTATCATATATGATATCAAAGTGATTAGGTTGTTTCTATGATAAAATTTTAATGTATCATATTAGTGGGAGTGAAAAAACTTTTGAACTTAACAATTATTCTTTCCTGATATAAACACTTCTCATATTTCTCGATTTATCATCATCAAAAAAAGAAAGATTGTTGGAACATAGGCTTTATGTCTTAAACCATTATCTTTTGATGATACAAATCTCAAATAATTAAAACTATCCAAAAGGGATTAATTTGGAAAAAGATAGTTATATGTGTTAAACTTCATATTAATATTTGGTCATCCTATTTTATGTTTTGGATTGAATTGTATTTGCTAATAAGTTGTTTGAGTGATGAAAAGATAGGTGGAATAAATATTTGAAACTTCCAATAATTTGATCCATCATAATTTAAGAAGTTTCGAAGGTTGGATGGATCAACTACAATGCCGGTTGAACCTAGCAAAGGTCGATCGATCGACCTTAGACTCACAACATGCTAATCAAACTTTAAAAAGATTTATGAAGATGCCGACTGATTTGGATCGAGTATGATTTCAAATGTTGTAGACATTTTTGTTAGCTTTTCAAAGAATCAAGAATCACATCAATCAGATATCGGTGCAGAGAGTTATGATCAAAACAATGCAAGTTTATCAAGCTGACTCAAAAGAAACGGTAGACTGCTATCCTGAACCGGTCGACCGGTCTTATGCATTCTGCAAGACATTTGATAAAATTTCATAGCGGTCTTCCAGGACAGAGGAGTGGTCGACCAGTGTAATTCTAACATCTATATTTTGATAGAACAGTTTACCGGTGCAACTCCAATGTATTTTGGCAAAACGGTCGACCGGTGGATGGAGCGGTCGACCGGTGGCGAGCTAAAAAGTTCCAAAAGCAAGTTTTCTTGTGTCAAATAAAAAAAATGCAACGGCCATATTGAAGACAATAGACTATAAAAGAGTGTTTTGGAGGTTACAACAGAAACAATTAAGGGGAAATCATCTTGCAAACTTTCTATAGCACAAAAAGAGTACTTTGAGCCAAAACTTGCAAATCTCTTCTCCCTTTCTCTTTTTCTTAAGTGTTTTCATCTTGTAAAACAAAGATTGAGTGAGAAGCTTTATTTGTATTATTGTGAGAGACTTAGCTCCATTGTAAGAGAGATTTACACATAACCTCTTGAGCGAAGAAAAGTGTGAGATTGCGAGCTTACTTGGAGAAGAGGTTTCGTCTACCTCTTGAAGCGAAGAAACGATGAGTTTAAGCAATTGAGTCTTCCTTGCCTACGAAGGAAAGCTAGTGGATCTCCGACAGTCTCGAGGTCGAGAAGTTGGAGCGGAGACGTAGGCCAAGTTGGGGTTGAACCTCGTCAATAATATTTTTGTCTTGAGTTTGCATTTCTCTCTTGATCGCTTTGCTTATTATCTTGCACTCTCACTTTATATCACTATTGTGCTTATTCACGACAAAAGGGCTTTTAGATTTTGAGTTTTGCGATAAATGGATTTTGATCTTTCGTGTTTAGTTTGTGAAATCGGTTTAAAGTTTTTATTACACCAATTCATCCCCCCCCCTCTTGGTGCTAAGTGATCCTATAATCGCAAGGTCCACCCCAACTACGTTTCCAGACTTGCAAAGCTTCTTGATGTCGCATGATATTTGTCTTCAATCCAACAAAGTGCTCGACGGATTCCATCCCACTGCCAACTATGCATCTGGAACCAACATGCATGCTGACAACTCCTCTCCGAGACATAGAAACACATCATCTCGTGGAAGTCGAGGTCGTGGATGTCATGGTCATTCTCTATGCCCTGTTTGCGGCATTCAAGGTCACTCTTCGTGGCATTGCCGTCAGTGAAACTTTGGTGTTTAACATGTTTATGCCAACATTGCACATGCATCTCCAACAGCACAATCGACGTCTCTTGCGCTTCCAACCTCTTATGATGACTGGTTTTCTGATATAGGAGCCACGCATCACACAACATCAGATTTACAGAACCTCCAACTCGTCGAGCAATATCAAGGCGCTGAACACCTTCAAGTAGGCAATGGTACTGCACTTGTTATTAAAAACATTGGAGCCGTAGCTGATCGCAACCTTAAATTGCAAAATATTTCCATGTTTCCGACATCACTCGAAATCTACTTTTCGTCCATCAATTTTCCTCTGACAATAATTGTATTTTCGAATTTCATCCCTCTCATTTTTTTGTCAAGGATCACGTAACCCGCCACCTGCTCCTCCAAGGATGAATTAAATATGGTTTGTACCATCTTTCGCTTCCAAAAGCACTTGCACCTACTGCGCTCACAACTTGTGTCTCCTCCACCTTATGGCATGCTCGTCTTGGCCATCCGCACCGGCACATCCTGTCAACCATCCTTCATCGTCACAACTTATTTTCGTCAACTTCAACCAGTACCTGCTCGGCTTGCATTCAAGGAAAATCGAGCGAATTGCATCTTCCATGCAACAATAACATAAGCTCAACACCACTGCAACTCCTCTTTGCTGATGTTTGAGGGCCAGCTCCACAAAAAATAGGATTGAGACATTCTTATTTTCTAATAATTGTTGATGATTATAGTCAGTTTACCTGTATGTATCCCCTTTTTCATGAATCTGATGTTGCGGAAATTTTTCCTCTTTTTCAAAGATTTATTGAACGTCGGTAAAATACAAAAATAAAGCAGCTACAAACTGACAGAGGCGACAAATTTCTCGTGTTGCGATCTTCTTTGGCTGCTAACAGCATTGCCCATCGCCTTACCAACCCTCATACGCATCAGCAAAATGGACTTGTCAAACGCAAAATTGACTTGTCGTCGAAACTACCCTTACCTTGTTAACTCATGCTTCTATTCCGGTCGGTTCTGGCACTATGTTGTTGAAACGTCTGACTATCTAATTAATTGATGCCAACAGTAACCTTGGAATATAACTCACCGTACTATCGACTGAATAAAAGAGAGCCAACTTACACTCATCTACGCACCTTTGGTTGTGAAATATTTCCTCATACTCGAGTGTACAATCGAAACAAATTCGATGTTCACTCCCTTGTGTTTTTCTCGGCTATCCTACGAACAACGTCGACTTCTGTTGCTATCATCCACCTACTGGTAAAACTTATGTTGCTCGCCATGTTCACTTCATTGAGTTTGTTTTCCGTTTAAAACCTTTCACTCACAATCGTCCATTTCCAAATCATCATCAACCCCGTTTCTTTTTGTTCTGCTTCCCTTAAATTGTGCGCCCACATCAAACCCCAACATCACCACAGCAGCATCTAGCTCCTCGTCCTCACCCTCTCGCAACACAACTCCTCATGTCTCTCCCCAGCCTCCTTCCCGTGTCCTTCGCCAACGCCCGCATATTGACTATTGTCGACTTACAGGGTTCAAAACACTATTATGTACACAATCACCTGCTACGACGACAACACCAACATGTTTTTCTAAAGCACTACCTGTTCTTGCTTGGAGAAAAGCTATGGTCGATGAATTCAATGCCTTAATTAGGAATGGCATGTGGACGTTGGTACCATGGACACCATAAATGAATGTCGTCGGATGTCGATGGATTTATCACACCAAGCTTCATGCTGATGGGTCCTTTGATCGTCACAAGGCGCGCCTCGTAGCCAAGGGGTTCCACCAGGCACCAAGAATAGACTACATCGACACCTTCAGGCCTGTCATCAAACCACAACAATTTGGTTGACCCTTTGTCTTGTTGTATCCCGCAATTGGCCGTTGCACCAGTTGGACGTCATTAATGCATTTTTATATGGTCGTTTCTCCGAAATAGTTTATATGGCCCAACCACAAGGGTTCACTGATGCTAACAGACCTACTTATGTATGCAAACTGAATAAGGCAATCTATGGCCTCAAACGAGCTCCACATGCTTGGTTTCATAGCTCGCTCATGAGTTGATTACATTCGGCTTCAAAGAATCTGCAACAGACACTTCCTTATTCATTTATCAAAATTCCAACCATTTCATTTTTGCATTTGTTTACGTTGATGATATAATTGTCAGATTCTTGTTCCCATCTTTTAGACCTCGTCAATAGCCATCTAATTGCGCGTTGCTTTGCCATTCGCGATCTTGGGGCACTCCAGTCATTTTTAGGCATTGCAGTGATTCGGACCTCCAACAGTCTGGCGCTCTCTCAATAGGGATATGTACATTCTATACTGCAGAGGACCAATATGCTAGGGGCTAGGCCCGTAAATCACCTCTAGCACTCAAGGACAAGCTATCGATTGTTGGTACATTGTATGAAAATGCTCATTTGTATTGTCAAACTGTTGGCGCCTTGCAGTATTTGTGCATCACCCGATCGGACGTTGCCTTTGCGGTAAATCATGTTAGCCAATTCATGCACCAACCTACGTTCGACCATTAGCAAGCTGTGAAACATATCTTGCGCTATCTCTGTGGCACGCTCAACTTGTGTCTGCATGTCACTCCATCAACATCCATGCAACTACATGAATTTTCTGATGCTGACTGGGCCGATAGCCCTCATGATCGTAAGTCTGTCGGCGGTTATGCTATTTACCTTGGTGCAAACCTTATATCCTGGTCCGCAAGGAAGCAACGTACCATTTCCCAATCTTCCACTGAATCCGAGTACAAAGCCTTGGCCGACGCAATAGCAGAGCTTATATGGTTGCGCTCACTTCTAAAGAAATTGAGTTATACCACAATACCACCTCCAATTCTATGGTGCGATAACATTGGAGCAACATATTTCACAGCTAATCCTATTTTCCACACACAAACCAAGCATGTCGAGGTAGACTTTCACTTTGTTCGGGATGAGGTTGCTAATCATCGGCTGCAAGTTCATTACATATCAATAAAAGGATCAAATAACTGATCTCATGACAGTTCCTACACGACAAGCTTCGTCTCGGTCGAGACCTCACCGGGCTTGAGGGGGAATGTTAACCAGAATAAGTCAAGCCATGCTTGACGTGTTGCCCAACAAACTCGCTCCATCAATCTATTATGCCGCCTGCAAATAAATCCAACAGCTTCACACGTCCGTGTAACTAATAGCTCCACCTTTCTTGTAACAACACTCAGACAACACATATATATAAGACTCTGTAATTCATTCAATCAAATATTACGGTTTTCTATCAATTGATTGTGACTCTACATATACAACAACTATTGTACTATATAAACTCATGTATACAACGAAAATAAATGTGTGTTTGAAATATTGTTTGCTAACTTAGCAATCAACTTTTGACCTGAGTATTTTCTCTGTGTTCACAAAAATTTTTTTTTTCCGATATACAATAGATATATTATAATATATTATAAATTTAAATCATAATATAATTTTAAACTATGTTGGTTACCATTTAAATCATGATATATTATAATTTTATAAGTATATCAATACAATAGATGATTTGGACGCCAACTTTTGACCCGATTCTTTTGTATAGGATCATTTTTTTTCAACATGATTACATTAGGGAACGAACCGAGTCAAGGGTAAGTTACGATCCAAATCTCAATTCATATTAATTGGAGAATGCGAATGAAATCACGCTAAATTATTCAGGCTCTCTATTCGTATTTATAGTGCAAAAAAGAAGAGACGGTTGCTCAATCTTTTAATATTGTTTTTGATAATTTCTGCATAACTTAAACTGGACAGTTTTTGGGTCCTGTCAGTGCATGCCGACGCGACCAAAAAACTTCTCTGTTTGATTAAACTAATACATGATGCAATTTTTTGTTGGATTTTGATTATTTTTCTATTTTCGCAATTTGTATTCATAGTAGTTTTGTTCTTTTACTGTTTGATTAGAAGAGAGACTATTATAGTCGTCAAAAAGGTGAAACTGAGGCCTTCATGCTCGAAGTTGCGGTTATATATAATGAACAGGGTATTGATCATGCAAACTAAGGTCCACATTAGAAATTATACTAGGAATCTTTCAAATTAATGTATGTAAAACTCCGCAAAAAAAATTGTTTCCACATTGCATTATGGGTGCTTTAAAAAAAATTTAATATGGGACTTTTCTTTTCAAGTTCTTTTGCTTTCACTGGGAGCTTTATATATAAATTGGATTCTACATAATGCATCGATGCATACATCATTTGGATATCAGTTTGTTGATGAGGCAGCAAGTTAAGAAAAAGGATTGGCGTCCAAGATTTATCAGTTGTGTGATTTGTTAAACGAGTGATCAGTGTTTTACTTGTTGTTTTGCCGAAATCACAAGAAGCAGGAGGAGATTTAGAGAACGACCTTGTTAGAAAAATGTTTTTATCTTATTTATCTTAATTTCTTTTTTATCTTATGTGAGAACAAACTTATATGCATTTTATATTATATTATTTTAAAAATAAATAATGTCTTCCTTATGTGATGATCTTATTAGATACCTATTTTACGATTATAAGAAGCAATTGTTTCTTTCTTGTACAGATTTAGAGATCGACCATGTCAAGATGTATTAAAGCTAGATTTGATCAAGTTCCGGTTCATTTTCGTGAGATCAGATACATAAATGTCTTGATTTACATGTACTCCAAAGCTTGAAACCACTTTTAACACAGCAAAAGAAGACTTATAAATTTAATGCAATGAAATTGAAAGATGAGAATCGAAAGAGAGAGAGAGAGAGACTATTGGCAGCTAGCATTATCCGAAAGGACCGAAACTAGATGTAGCGTTCATGATTTATTCGTCATGTAGAAAAACTTTATACATTTTTCTAGTATCTGAAATGTTTGCTTGATTTATTATATCTTCTCATTTTCTATATTAAAATAATAAACGCAGCACAACAAATCTCAAATAAAAATAATCCAAACTCAAGTATGCCACACCTTTTAAAAAAAAAGCTTCATAAACTGAAAGTCATATTGTAAATTATATCTTCCAGCCATTAAAAAAACTATATTTTCTAGTAAATATTCACCATGCATAATTTCCATTGGTATAAGGTCATAAATAGTATATTTTTGCAACCAGTTTGACGAGAACAAAGCAACCGAAGATTTTGTTAATACTAAATTGAGGGACATAGTAAACATGTAATCCTCGATATAATATATGAATATACTTTTTCTATAGATAATATACACTAAAAACAATATATTTTGAAATCAATTATTGAGAAAAAAATCGAATCAAAAGTTGATTACTAAAATTATGATAGAAATAATTTTGCATAACATATAAATACAATAGACGATTTGGATCACCACAGACTTTGGACTGGATTCTTCTTTGTATAATCATAATCTTTAATTTTTTTTCAACATAATTATACAATATAATCGAAGTCAAAAGTTTGTCGTGATCTAAGTAGTCATGCGTATTATACTCTTTCACAACACTCTGTAAGATGTAAATTAAGCACAAAATGTTAGTTCTTTCTCTTGATATTTATACTAAAAAAAATGTGACGGTTATTTATACTAAAAACTGTTTATGATATTTATACTAAAAACCGTTTATGATAACTGCTACGTAATTTGTTTTATTTTTCTAAGATGATCTGATCTTAACAATGATAAATGTGAAAATTAAATACTATTTTATTTATATAATTATAGTTGGAAAACTGGATTAAACCCAGTCGCCGTCAATCTGGTTCTTCTTCGTTTGTAACTGTTTTTGTTTTCATAATTAATTTTGCATATCAAATCCGTCCGAGTCAATCTCCTTTCAAAATACTTTTTTGATGATGGAAAAACTATAATCTTATCCACCCGTGGCAATAAAATCTGCTCAATAAAACTAAAATCTTCTACTAATAGAAGGATTGCAATATTAAAAAAAGAAATTCAATTTTTGGTTGCCAATGCTATCATTCTTCGAGTCGTCGTAAAGAAACAATTAATTTAGAGAATTAAAATAGTTAATGTTGATTCTAGTTTAAAAAAAGCAAAGAAATCTCTATGGCTGATGGCGTCGTCATCAATACCAGGTACTGATGGCTTCAGCCATAGTAGCATTTGATTCCTCAAATTTTCTTGGTCTGCAAGGTTCGAATTGAGCTTTTCTGTACAACTGAGATTTGACGTCATGTGTAATATATCAACGTAGACCTTGTTAAGTTTACATTGGAAATTTATGCTCCTCATTTAATTACTTTCATGCTTACAAGCCATCCAATCAGCAATGCATATGATATCTCTCATTAATCTTTTTTTTCAATTTGTTGTATTCTTTGGAATTTTTTATTCATTTAGTTTCTTTTTAATTATGAGACACATTTTGAGTTTGTGAATGTTGGATGCACAAGTTATGAGTGAGATTAAACTATCCTCATGCAAAGCCGACCAGATGTTTGTGCACCTACAATTTGTTTCACCAAAAGCATGAGTGTTTGACTCCTCGTGAGAATCACCCATGGCATTTCAATGTAGGATGACAACTTCAGTGTTACTAAAGAAAACTCTTTCGATGCTTGTAAATTACTCCAACATATTTTGCAACCAAATCACATTGGTTATATGAATTGAGAACACTGGAATTCTTATATGAAAAATGTGTCCACTTTGCTAATGACCCTTTGAAAATGACACAACATACTACTACATTAACAAATACAGGATATTGAAATAAATTCAACATCAAATTTCATTTGTGCAAGAAGAGCAAAATTTGTGCTTCCCTTCATCAACACAAGAATGGACAATAGCAAAAAAAGAGCTTCACTTCATCAACACAACACTAAAGAGTTAATGACAAGGGCAATATGCTACTTTTTTGTCAGGTTCAACTTAAAAGCACACCGACTAGCCTGTCAAAAAGAAAGTTCCACAAATAAGTGAAAAAATTGAGTTCTTGAACTTGACAACATTAGGAAATCAGAGAAAAAAAGGCGAATACCTCCACATTTTCTTCATACTCTTCGTCGTTGTGCCAAAAGAATGTTGTCTTCTGGATGTAGTTCATGGAATTCTCGAAGTGAGAATAGGAACAACATGTCATTCTTCTAGTGAAAAAAAAGATGACAAACTGTGATAGAAATATTTCATATATACATGAGGTGTAAACAAAGGATGGCAAAAAATATGAATGACACTCAAATTATAATGAAAACTAGAGAACATTATCATACTACGTGCGGTTTTCTATATTTCTAAATTATATATGCAAGAACTTTAATAATTTTCTTCCATTTATTAATAGTAGACAAATGAGAAAATGACTTTAAAATGTGCATTTATTTTTTTACTTTATATGCTTTCTTTGGTGATCGAAATTGAATAATAATGAAATATACTGTAAATTTTTATACACCAAAAATAGAAACAATAGGTTAGAGAGAGAAAATTATTTATCCGGAGATTATATTATTTTCATTTGAATTTCTTTTGTTTCTTTCACTTTTTTCTAAAAAATTATATCCATATATAATAATGTATCATACCATCTTTTTTGTAATTCAATTCCAATATTTGTTGTTAACCTCTGCTTTTTATTTACTTTCTCAAAAAATATTGTACATGGGTGCAAGGTAGTTGTAGAGTTTTTTTCGATTTTGAAGTCATATAATTTGTATAGGTTGACAAATACATGAAAGCCATTAAATTAAAGAATAATCATCAGTTAAATACTTATTTACTATTAAATTGTAAGTTGAATATTGAATGAGTATGAATTTGTCATCAATAACCAAAAAGCTACTAATTAATACTAAAAACTTACATGGCAATTTGAAAGGACATACACTTCATTATTTTAAAGTATGCACAATGATACGTCCAGATCTCAATTTTAAACATTATATTTTAAATTCTTATAATATGATATAAGATTTAGGTTATCCCGTCGCAGAATGACTAACTAGGACATAATCACTCATCATTTCTTAGTCACCTCATCTCTAAGATGCAATCAGGACAAGTTCCACAATCAGTATAAACTCCTGCAATCAGGACAAACCCTTGCAATCAGGATAGAACCCTACAATAAATATAATAAATTTATTTTCAGACAGAAAACTATAATCATTATATTATCATATACATATAATAATCCCTAGTGTTGATCCTCTCAATTACATATCTTTCTTTTTCATTTGGTGTTTCTCTTCTTCTAGTCCACCAAGAGAGAGAGAGAGAGAGAGAGAGAGAG